>WIGN01000468.1:0-26408 GCA_014235955.1 Colletotrichum sojae
GCATCTCAACACATTGGCACAAACAGACCATCGTGAAAGAGCGGAGCCTCGCTTCTTTTCCTAGCTACCCAGATACCTCCCTGCTATCTACCGGGACAAGTCGGAATCGGAGAGGAGATGAGGCGCTCTCAAGGTTTGGGCCCCTTGCTGATATCTACTTGGCAAGCCGTAGGCGGACTTGGCCTGCAGAGCCGGCCCCGCCATAGTTGTTGGGCACGAGGATTGGCATGAACAGTCCTGGTCTAGTCTTCTCCGCACCGGTCTCCGGATGTTAGATAATGTAAGGATTAAGACAGTCTGTCCATGGTACTAGCGTACCTCTTTACTTTCCGCCTAAGCGCCGGAGAAGCGGCTCTGTTCTAGCAGCCAATAGACTCCGGTTGCTCCTTCGGAATCATACGAGGCTAAGAGCTTTGGCGAGCATTCTTCCAACTTCCTAGCAAGAACCCGACTACTGAACTGTAATCTTGAGTTTGACGTTGAATCCTGGAGGTGTGCTCCTCTTGCATAAGGTCCCATCGCACGCCGTCATGATGCTGGCGCAAGACATCTTTCTGCCTTCCTAACATGATTAAACGAAAGAAAACAGCCATGTCGTTCTTGGGTCCTACAGATTCATGGACTCTGGGCAGACGAAACGCGTCACTGTCGGGATCGCCCCGATGATAACGGAATCGGACCCAACAACCTGGCTCGGCGTTAATCATACGTTGTAAGCCCAATCAGGAAGTACGGGAGGCGACCACGGTGAGTTATTCCAGGTCAGACGGAACACGTTACGTACGCCTGCAGGTTACCCCGAGATCCTCTCGTGCAGCGCGGGGTGAGAACACGAGACTGTTCAGTGGAAACCGGGGTAGCTCAGTGCTCGTTCTCTCCGAGACCTGAGAACGCAATTAATAACAACAAACCCCCAGCCCTGATACACGTTTGTTTCTACTGGCTGCCCAGCCCCCTGGCGGAGGATCCGGGATGCAACATTGGCCGGCCGCCCCCACGGGTCTTGGTGGCCGGGCCGGACACTTGACGAGACATTGTGTCTCTTTTCTGGGTGCTGTACATGGATTGTGACGGGGTCCACGTAAACGACCATGAAAGGGAATGTCGAGAGGCGCGTGGGATCCTACCTGCAGGACGCCTGAAGTGTCGGATATCTACTTCTTCATGAGTGGCTCTAGGATGCAACCCAAGGTCTATGATTGGTCTCGTCAGCTTCCGGGTATCTGTAAGAGGCTAATCTCCATGAATATTCCGACCTAGAATGCGGAGATGCGCTTGGTGTGACAACACTCTCGGAGAGGCCGACGGTGTCGATGAAGTCATTTAATCCCGATCATGGGCAATCTGCGATTCACAAATCGTCTGCAGCCACAATTACAGCGCAAAATGGAAATGAATGGACAGTCTTGTATCACGCGAACAGCTCCATTCGCGTGTACATCGATGTTGGAGGAGGTCGAGCTGATGGTGGTATGGCGCGATCGTGAGACTCTACACTACCAACTCGCCAGTCGGCAGGGCAAGGTTGCAACGAGGTAGAATGCAGCGGGACGACCCCAACGCTCCGAGCAGGAGATAGAAGCACGCACGGCGAGCGGAGTGCGACAATGTCCACGGCGACGGCGAGTGGAAGACGCAACCCTGCGGCAGCGACACTACGGTACCAAGATGGCGGTCAAGTCCAGGTCTCGCGCATTTGGCCGGTTTCTTTTCATATGATTCGCGGGTAAGATACGTGTAAAGATGCATTCTGCAGCAACGGCCCAATCCTTCGATCGACCATCATGCCATGTCATGTCACATTGGGGATTCCCTCGCTGGAATGAATGCGGCCGCACTCGTCGAGGCACGGCGCCGTCCGGTTTTCGTCCTCCACTTCCGATGGCCACGCGATTACCCCATGGGGGAAGCTGTCAATCTAGGACTGCCCACCTGGACCCATGGATCTTGCTGGATCTCTGCGTTTGCGGTTAAGATGACATGTGGTGGATGTCGAGCTTGCCCTCAGTCTCTAAGAGGCTATGCTACGGCCACGGTACGCTATGGAGTCTTTCACGGCCTTCACCCCGCCGCCAATGACGGCGTTCACTCCGGGCATCACCTAGAAGAGGAGAAACTCCAACGCCAACGTTAGTGGAAGTGGGCATAGTGGGGGGTTCCGGGGGCTGGGCTTTGGGGTAAAGTTGGGGGGGACAAGGATTAAAGTGAGGATGAGGGGTGAAGGACGAGGACGAGGATGGAAGATGGAGTCATCCAGCGGTCATTGAGTGCGGGATGAATGGCGGAGAGACTGAAATCTCTGACGCCTCATCACATATAAGAGTCGCCCACCCCTCTCGCCAAGTCGCCGAGAACAAGCGTTAGCCATGCATGCCCAGCTTCGCTTTCTGACGCTGGGCGCCTCTTGGCTTTCCACTGAGACTCTGGCCCTTTGTCTTGGCAACAGACGATCGAGTCCAGCGTCGTTCCCCTCCCCCTCTCCTCCTCCTCTGCACGACAGAGGCACGGCATGAATATGCCTCATAGAGGCGGAGAGTTGGCCGTCAATCCTCACAGTGAGACCCTTGTGGCTCTTGAACCCTTGGTCCGACGGCGCAGACGCACCGACGCACCTGTTTACTATCCCCAAATCGTGCAAACAGGCGAGAGGTTCGTGAGGAGAAAGCTGGAGAAGCTGGAGTCCCCATCCCAGATTTAGGGACCGACGTGACAAAGACTGGGTCTCATGGGGCTCGAGATCCGGGGAATCATCGCCGCGTCGGTTCTGTCAACTGTCAATCTCGTCTTTGACACATTGGACCCGGGGACGCGCCACCGGAGCTTACCAAATGGAACATTCCCGGTCCCAGTCCCAGTCCCTTCAACCTGTTCGTCCAGTACTGACTGCTCCTTTCTCGTTGCCCGTTGTCCACTGCTACGCTGGCCCACAATGATGGAGGGGAGATAGGAGATGAGACTGGAGCCGTACGCTTGGTCTCCCCCTTCGGTTGGCGTTGCGAGTGAGATTCACAAGAATGGACAGGTCAGACTACCCTTCCTGGCTGGTCATCTGCGATCCCACATCATCATCAGAGAGACTGGGTGCATGCTAATACGCTAATACAGACACTTGCGTCACGGGCGATTGGTCCTTCGAGCCCGAGGTCGCCTAGCACCATCTGGAGTACGGGGATCTTCCGAGATGCTGCACCAGACTCCAGCTGCGTGCCCCGTATGTACCCCATGTTCTCAGCTCTATCTAGCTTCCATGTGTTCCTAAGCTGTGCTGCCCGTACGGTTGCCATCCGGTCAGATACGTGTCCACCCCTACCCAACAGCTCTTCCAGCTGTAACTCTAATTCATCGACCAGAATCCCTCACGACCTCTTCCGAGGAGCTCCTCCAGCCGCGGAAGCGAAGTTCTAGCGCGGGCAAGTGTTCTAGCGCAGGCGAAGCATTCTAGCGCGGCGTGCGCAAAGGAAGCTTTTCTCCTCGTGGTACAACTGCCGATCCAACGGCGACCTCGACCTTGCCCGCCAAGAACGAGGGCTTGACCAAGTCTGACAAGACATGGTACAGTACGGTGTGGTACAGAATGTCCTCCACAACAGAGCGGCGCCTCCTCCGTCAAGGGGAGCCCGGGAGTTCCTCAACAGGTGAGCCATCTCGTCCAGCACGTTGGCTAAGCTTGAAACAAGGTTGGCACTGGTTGGCGCTACTTGGCGCTACGCCATTTTCTTGGAACCCGCATGTAGCTCGCTCTCGGCAGGCCTTGGTGGTGTTTATGAATCTAGACCGCACACCAACCTCCCACGTCCATCCCCTTACCGCTCACCATATCCACCGTACGCACGGGTAATCTCGCATACTCTGGGGTCATGCTGACCGAAGGCGAACGAAGAGGAACGCGGGGAGGATTGCGGGGAGGGAGGAGAATACGGCACCAACATGGGCGTTATGGATACACCTCATCTCCTCTCCCCCACCGGCCGAACCCCCTTTACCCCGGACGGAGACGAGGCACAGCCCACAAAACGCACCGGCGAGATGCGGGCGCCCTAGTGTACATACACTATTAGGACGCATGTGGCGCCCTAGAAGCGTGCGTTAAAAGAGCATCGAAACGGGCGTTCTGCCTATCTCGTCCAATTAGCCTCCAATGACTGGATGAACGCCGTTTGGACGTTCAACCCTGACCTCGACCGGGGAGGGGCCGAGTCAGAAGACCGCAGGGCCAAGACCTTTTACCCTCATCCATCCATCGTGAGCGTTGAAGCCTCCGGGGATTTTCTTCACCCACGTCCGGCAGTCTACATTACTGCGCAGTATGACAAGAAGGGGGAAAGACTCGTCTGTGGATCGACACCGGCCGAAGTGCCGCCAAGCAGCTGGGGTCGGGGAGGAGCAATGTGACGGTGTCCACGCTTGGTATTCTCTTGGTTGCCGTCTTCTGTGGCACAACATGTCTCCCGTAAGCAACCTCCTGCCGATGCTGAGAATAGATCCTAGCCGACGTACAGCAGGCACCCTTTCTAGATGTACATGTACTATAGCAGACAGACCTAGGTATACCAAGAATGTGTGATGCGCTCGCCATCCGTCTGGGCAAAGTCTTTTCTCGGAAAAGGGCACGACACCTTTTCAAGGATGTCGGGACATGTCGGGCGTGACTTGGCAAGAAACAAAAAAAAAACCGAAAAAAGTGTATTTGTTGGCGAACTAGTGTGGGTGTCCTGAAAGTGACTGAACCCATGCACCTGGTCGATCGCGAGCACGACATGGTAGTACGGCCGCTGGGAAGAGAGAGGGGATGGAGGACTGGAGTCGAGGTGGTTCTTGCCTCGTCCCACGAGCTCGTGGTCTGGGCATACATCCACTTCCCCCCCACAGACGGACCACTACATAACAGCCCTCATCCCCGGCTGATGGCTACACGAGCTGAGGCTTTGCTCTTCATGGTGATCTGAGCTCATCAACGCCAGCCATCATCATCCTCCCAATCTTCCACACCTCATCTCTTTCTGCATCACTTTGCAAAAGACTTCTGTGAAGTCGAATCTCCTGTCATGGCTCCCAACACCACCACCAACCAGGATGATCCGAACAAGAGGGACATTGAGCCTCAGCTCTTCGAGGAGGAGAATGCTGAGAAGCCCATCCCCAGGACCAACGGGAAAATCGACTACTCTGGCGCTCATGAGAAGACCGACCCCAAGGAGATTGCACTTGTGAAGAAGCTGGACAGATGGATCATGGTTTGTGGTCTTGGCCTCGTCTTGCTGATTCGCGCCGCTAATTTGTTTTAAGCCGATGCTGTGGTCCATGTACTGGCTGAACGTGAGTTGAAACGACTTTTGCGTACCCCCGAAATCAAGCTGACAAGTCGTGTACAGTACCTTGACCGCAATGCCATCGCTCTGGCGCGTCTCAATGATCTCGAGGAGGACCTGAACCTCACCAGCACACGTACGTTTGAGCTCGGATAGGATGTCGCCTTCTTGTCTGGCGTTTACTGACAAAGCTATCATGCAGAGTACCAGACCTGTGTTTCCATCCTCTTCGTCGGTTACATTCTGTAAGTTACAGCCTTCAAAGAAAATACGGATTTCAAAAGCGGAAAACTAACAAACGTGTTCAGGGGACAAATCCCGTCGAACATGTTTCTCACCCGAACTCGACCCAGTCGTTACATGGTAAGTCACGGTGACCACTATTCATTCTCGCAGGGAGAGTCGGGATGCTAATGCTCAAGCGATAGGGTATCATGATGATGCTTTGGGCCGTCGTCAGTGCCCTGACTGCCGTCTCCAAGGACTTCACCGGCCTTCTCTTGACCCGTTTCTTCCTCGGAGTTACGGAAGCTCCCTACTACCCCGGCGCCGTCTACCTCCTATCCCTCTTCTACACCCGAAAGGAGGTCGCCACCCGTATCGCCATCCTCTATACCGGTAACATACTGGCCACCGCCTTTGCCGGTCTCATTGCTGCCGGTATCTTCCATGGCATGGACGGTGCCGGAGGTCTCGCTGGCTGGAAGTGGCTTTTCATCCTGCAGGGTGCCGTCACCTTCGTCATCGCCGTCGTTGGATACTTCCTCCTGCCCGACTTCCCCCAGAACACCAAGTGGCTGACGCCTGAGGAGCGCGACCTCGCCTACAACCGCATGGAGCTCGATACCGTCGCCAACAAGGGAGAGACCAGCACCTTCAACGGTCTTAAGCAGGCGGCCAAGGACCCCATGGTCTGGATCTTCTGTGCTATGGCCCACATGCATCTTGCCGCCAACGGCTTCAAGAACTTTGTAAGTGCAGCCCCCCATCCTCCACCTCCCCCCCCCCCACCCCCCGGAGCCGCGTGATCTTCGAGTATCCAGACAACTAATCGACCACGTGACTAGTTCCCTACCGTTGTCGAGACTCTTGGCTTCAACAGAACCATCACGCTCGTGCTCACCTGCCCTCCTTACTTCGTCGCCGGTGCCGTCACCATCGCCGTTTCCTGGTCCTCCGGCAAGTTCAACGAGCGAACGTGGCACATCACCATCTCCAAGACCGTCGCCGTTATCGGGTTCATTATTGCACCGATCACCATGAGCGTGGCCGGCCGCTACGTCGCCATGTGCATCTTCACAATTGGCACCTACGGCGTGAACTCGCTCATCCTCGGCTGGTGCGGCAGCGTCTGCGGCCAGACCAAGGAGAAGAAGGCCGTGGCCATCAGCATGGTCACCATGATCATGAACGTCAGCTTCATCTGGACGCCCTACCTGTGGCCCAAGAGCGACGAGCCCCGCTACGTCATCGCCATGGCGAGCAGTGCCGCCTTCAGCGTCATGACCGCTGTCCTGGCGTGGATCGCAAAGATCATCATGATCCGCCGCAACAAGAAGTTGAGGGCCAGCAACGACGAGACTGGCGTCTTTTACGTGTACTGAGGGCTGAACTTTCTTTTCTCGCAAGACGATTCGATGGGTTGGCTAGGCCGCGGCAGGAAAGCATTGGGAAATCGAGCCTATTGTGTGCATACGTACCTAGGCTAGAAAGAAGCCCTGGAGCAAATATCCAATCCACATGTATGACCGTAATCAATTTGCTACGTCTCGATTGAAGTGATGCTTCAATGACCGCAACTGTCGGACAATGCCGATATCCATAGACCTTGCGGAAGCCCATCCACGTGTCGGGCCGTACAGTCAGGGCACACGAGACCGAATTCGACTCTGTATTTGTCACGAATCTTACGCCTTCTCCTACAAGCTTTTGCAAAAGTTCGTGTCCCAATCCGGGGCTTGGAATGGCCCGAGTCCATGGTAAGCCGGTGTCTGTTAAAGTCTGTTAGAGAGGGTAAAAACGGGTTCCGGAAGGAAGCAGACCCTGGTCGATTTCAAGGGAACTACCCGAGCACTAAAGGTCCTTTTGTTGGCTTCTATTGGATGACACTGAGAGAAAGCTGCGTCACTCAGTAGATTCAGTGAGATTTCTCGGCTCTCGGCCCAGACGCAGCCGGATGAGGAGACGCGACGTGGGAGCGAAAGGCCGTCCTTGCCGCGCCAAAATTCTCACCTAAGCCTGTTGCGGCTCTCCGAGTCAGCCTTCAAAGCAACTCTCTTATCTGCCTACTCACCACAAAGCCGTTTCGTCATCAGCTTCTGGTATGCTATAGCATGTCGTATAAAGAGGATATATCAGTTGCGACGAGAGCCAAAGAACACGACGCTTCTCATCACGCGATGCCAGCTCGGAACGGACCAAAGATGCCCAGTGCGATGAGATTCAGGCAGAGTGACGGCACAGCGGCAGTAAACTCGGGACCGGTGCTGCTAAAGTTTGCCGTCGACGGCCGGCCTCGAGCTAGCCGGAGCAAGAACACGAAATCCCGCTCGGGCTGCATCACTTGCAAGTGAGTCCAGGCGTCGATGCTTGATACAAAACCCCCCGGACCGGCGATGCTGACTGGAAGCTATCTAGAAGACGACGAGTCCGTTGCGATGAGGGAAAGCCGTCGTGTCTGAACTGCGCCAAGTCGAAAAGGACATGCGAAGGATACATCCAGAAGGCCTCGGCCGCGGAGGCGTTGAAGCTCACGGGGAAGTCAAGTCCTCTTCTCGTCAAGCCCAACTACGAGTCCCACATGTTCACCAACCAGCTTGAGAAGGACCACTTCGACTACTGGATGGCGTTCACCAAGGAGTTCTCCCTGTTCCCCACGGACCTCACGTCGCAGCTCCTGCCGCAGATCGCCCGCGAGGAGCCCGCCATCCGCCACGCGGCTTTCGCGATCGGCGCCGCCGCCATGGGCGCGAGTACTCGCGCAGATCGAACGTCCGGCAAGGGGACCTTCGCCTCCGAAGCGCTGAATCATTATGGCAGGGCGATTCATATCATCCGGAGCAGCCAGGACTCAAAAAGCATCCCGCGAGCGCTCCTATCTTGCCTTCTGTTCGTCACGTTTGAGTCGTTACGAGGAGATCCGCAGGCGGCGCTGGTGCACATGACACACGGCTGCAGCATCCTGGATCAACTCATGGGGCGGGGCGCCTCTGGTGATTGTCCGCCGGAGCTGATAGAGGAGGTCTTCACCATTTTCAGGCGTTTTTACCTCTTGTCGTGGGCATTCGACGGGTCGCATTCAGCCGAGACCGAGACCTACGTGCCCTGGTGCTGTCGAGGGAAAACAAGCCGTTATAAAATCGATGAGATGCCCAACAGCTTCAAGACCGCGTTGGACGCCCACAAGTGGTGGCAGGTCGTCCATCATCACGTTCTAATCAAGTCAAAGGTCGCCCCCGGCTTCGCCTTTGAGGGTCCCCAGTCTATGGAGCCGAACGATAGGCCGTGGCGACCAGAGGAGACGAGCAAGTATCCCGAGCTGCTGGAGAAGTGGTATGCGGGATTCAAGCCGTTGATGAATCTTACTGTGCAGCAGAGAGAATCGAGCTTGCATGCTAGTCTACAGGTCCTGAGCCTCCGTCTCATGTACCTGTCCCTGGAGCTTACCGTCAGAAGCCTGCAGTTTACGGACATGGATGTATTGGCGTCCTCGGCTGCAACCTTCAAGGAAATGGTCTCTTTAAGCAGGACCATTCTTTCCTGCCAGCGCTCGGAGAGGAGCTCGTCCCAGGATGTCTTCTCCATGGAAACCAGCCCCACGTGGCCGCTGATGTTTGTGGGGATTTTGTGCCACGAGCAGGAGCTACGGGAGGAGGCGCGTCAGCTCATGCGCAAGTATCCATGTCGGGACGCTCTTTGGGATTCCCGTGCCCTCGAAGCCGTCTGTAGAGCGAGTTGGGAGCTGCGGGACGAAGCGAGCGCGGGTGGTATGAAGCTTTCCGAGACGCTTTTGCCCCAGAAAAATATCATTTTCGGCAGGAATGGTATTCTGCGGAGATACTATTACCCTCCGTCAGAGGACGGGTCATGGAGGATGGCTTATAAATGACTAACGCTGTACGATACGGCCAGCGAGGCTTCATCGTTATGAGAGGCTGGCTTTTGGGCGGGTTTTAGTTGCGGAGTTAGAACAATGCCGTCTTTTCGATTCGGGTTCATTATGTAAAGCGCCAACTCATTTTAAACCAGACTTGACGTCTCTAGGTATTGACTGTTACACATGCCCGCGTCTTTCATGGGACTAAAGAAGCACTGTCCTGCCAGAAGTCCAGCCCTGTAACAACTTCGGACGTCCAGATTGACGAGACCACAATGATGGACTGCAGAAAAGGAACCTCACATCGGCGCCGATCTTGGCCTTGTACTTGGTGCTGGTGCGATCGATGCAGGTGCCCTTGAAGTCGTAGCCGACGTTGGACATGATGACGTTGTTCTTGGTCCGCTGGCGCACTTGAGCGACCGTATTCTGGGTCAAGGCTTGCCGACGTTTGATGGAAGAAGTCTTAGTTCAGCTTGTTGCAATGTTATTGGGTGTCGGATAGTTGCCTTGATGTCATCGTCGACCAAGCCTTGGATCAGCTTCACGACTTTGCTGAGGACGCCGGCAACTGCGCTGGCAGCATCCGCCTTACTGCCCAGGCGTTGAGAGGCTGTCAGCGGAGCGGTGCTCTAATTGCCTGGTTGTACAGTACTGATCCTGCAGCAGGCTCCTCCGCCGGTGAGTTGGCTGGCACAGTGATTTGGGCCGAGGCGAAGGGGGAAGCTGAGAGTTCGAGTTGCTGGTAAAGAAGATGGATACGATCAGGAAGACGTCAAGACAACAGCTAGATTTTATGCTATTTCGACTTTGATGGGATGGACTTGACTTGGGAAAGGTTTTCACAAGGCTCCCAACATTGTCATTGAGGTTCAGGCGACTTGAGGAAATCCGTGGTTTGCCTGGCTCTCATCCTTCACTAACTCTATGTGATGTATTCGTCAATCATGCGCATGAGCCTCCCACAGAGCCTATACATTGAAAGAAGGCAATCCGACGTCAGGGCTGCCCTGATTCTTCAATGATAGGTTTTCATTCTCAGGTGAACGTTTTGTGCCGACTCAGAACCGGCTCGAGTCGAGAATAGCTGCCTCGCCTTGTCGTGTATGCAGACTGCTAAACGTTATGATGGGCGAGAATTCAGCTCCCTGGGCGAACGATTATGGCAATTTCAAATGGTCACTAGCATTAATGCATGCGTGGGTTTCTCCCGATGGAGTGGCTTTACAGAGTCACAGCAAACAGTCGGGGCCTTTCTCGAGGCTTTCCGAAGGCCTGCACTCCAGTGTCGGGGATAGTCAGCTTCCCGCACCAGATGCGTCACCCAATATCAGGACAGCAACCCGATCCCCCAATAACACTGAGAATTCAGGCCCCAAGTCGACAGGCTCCCTGCTATCTGGCACGAGCGAGATGGTGTAGATACCAGTGGGGCATTTGCGTGGGTTTGGCCCAGCAAACTCGATGAGATGATCTTGGCGGCTGATAAGGAGGAATTCACCCCCTGGAGTTGGCCTCATCCGATCGATCCATGACGTGCTCGAACACTGCCGGGGAGCGCATCCCGTGTTTAAAAGCGACCGGGCCGCCTGGAGATGAAGGGGGAAAACGTTAATTGCACCTCTGCTCATCGTGTGTTCTTCCGCGCGGTGTGGATCGGCCGTGGGATTGCTTTCCAGCGACAATGGCCCTCGATGAAGCCTGGATGGGCATCGCAATTGCAAATCGACACGAATCGTTTCATTCTCTCAAATCGACGGCCAGACGCGGGCGGCTTGCTCCCGGTTCGATACTGTTGGACGACCTCCTGAGCCCAGACGGCCACGTCGCGTCCGATTGCTATGGATCCTCACGCCGACGGCGGAGTTCACGGGCTTTCAAGCCGCATAGGAACTTGCTTTTTTGTTTATTCGACCAGCCCGCCAGCCCTGTGAGAAATAACGGACGCGAGATCCTCGCACCGCGGCCGAATGGATTGAAACGACGGAGGGCGAACAATGACGACGCCCACTGTGGCGATGTGCGCCGCGCTGGGACGCAGTAGTCTGGGCGGGAAAAGAAAGCAGAGACGCGAGAAAACGTGGCAGGGGGGAGAACGAACAATGGACGGCGTCCGAGCAGCGGGAGGGCGGCAAACGGTGCCGGCGGCGGCGCATCAATCAGTGCAGGTCAATCGTTTTACGCCTCTCCTGTTGCTCGCAATCCGAGCGCGCGCCCGCGATTGAGGTCGACGTCAGCTCTCCTGTCAGACCGTCAGACCAAACGCCGGACCAGCGTTCGGATCGGATGGGAGGACGTGAGGCATTTGGGGGAAACAGAGGGGGAGGAAGATTCGCGTGGCACAGGAAGCGTCGGGAGGATCATCATCAATAACAAGAACAACAACGACGTCGGCCGTTCCCTGGACGTTGTTGATCTCTCTCAATGCCAGACAGATCATCCGCGACGCCTCAAACCAGCTGGTGCGACGCGGCCCGGCTGGCATGCAACGCGGTGGTTGGCCGGGTCGAAGAGGGATGAAGAATGTGAGTGAATTGACTGGGCGACTGGTCCTTTCTGTTTCTCTGTTCCCGAGCGAGAATCCCCTCGGGCGCTACTCTATTCACTGTCTTGTTCCAGGGGCAAGGAACCTTGCTGTCACCTCAGCATCAACGTCTCTTCGGTACAGTGTTGCTATGTTGCAGTCTCTTGAACAGCCGAGATTTCCCTTCCCGTCACGAGATGCATTCGCTTGGTTTCTGCCAATTTCCTTGTTGTCTGTAGCCAACCTGTCCGGCCTTTCCATGCGAACGAAGACCACCCGTAAGGGGAGGGATGGAGGGCCGACCAACAGAAGCCAACATTTTTTCCCTCCCTCTCGCCCCTCAGTTCATGTCAGTTTCCGGAGGCTATTGAGGAAAGGATCCTTGTGGGTGACATCTCCACATAGAGGTGGAGCTTCAGCAATCTCGTCACAGACCTCTTCGCCGTCAGTGCCGCAGGCGAGATGAACCGGCGCGGCGTCAGTCAGTCAGTTGAGGACAGTCGAGGTCCGTTCCCCTCGTGCCGTCGGATCTCAGCGGCATCACAGACGAGCCCGACGCCCGTTGGGCTTGACGCCGACCTGACTGGTCCAGTGCCAATCACGACGGGAGGAGGGCGTCGGACGCAAGCTGTGGCGCTGGATCGAGCGATCTCGCATACACACATAGTCTACGCACTCTGCTTGTAACCTGAAGCCACCACCACCACTGCCACCACCTCTACAGCGCTGGAAGAGCTGAGCCGAGTGGCGAGACGACTACCTACGTCGAGTGGCCGTCCAAGGAAACCACATCCTCAGCAAGCCGCGACATACAATAGAGACAGGCAAGAGAGGCAGAAGGCCGCTCGCTCGGCCGATTCGTCGAGCCACATTACCGGCATCCCCTGCACCGCCCCCGGGAAAAGGACCGGACTGGCCTCTCTCCCAGCCAAGGCCCTGCTTCACCAAGTTCGTTTTGGCCATTTAGCTTTGGGTTAGAGTTAGTGCCAATCCAGGGGCGGAAGCTGGGCCAGCCGCTGGTGGTGTTTTCCCTCACATCCTCAGCCAATATCTGAGCAGTTGGGACTTTTTTTTCCCACGGACGAAAAAACAGAGGCGATTTTTGATTGATTGATGATGGATTTACGGGTATGGGACGACTTGTCCGTCACTGGCAGATGCAACGCACATGCACATGCATATGCAAGCTGCACCAATATCCGATCCCGTACACAGCTGACAACACGAGTAACTCTGAGAATCATATGCTTTTTTTTGCTTTCCTTTTTCCTCTTTGCTTCTTCACTGCAGCACGCGCTCTATCGCCTCGGCAGGCTTGCGTTGGCCAGGGGCTCCCTGGACCACGCTGTTCCAACAAGGGAATGGCTTCGTGCGGGGGAAATTGGCGTCTCCCTCTCCTTTCTGAGTTCCCAGCAGAGACGCTGGTCCAGTGAAGCCCGATTATGACAAACCGATGGCATCCAAGCGGACTGGTGGAGGGGACGATCATGAGCCGGTGGCCGCTGTGTTCCTGCGTCTGGGCTGGCAATGGTTCCCCTCCACCCCTTTCTCTCTCTCTCTGTCCGTGGTTCTATTCGCCTTTCCAGCGTGCCATCCGCGGGCAATTCAGGCTTGTTTGCCTCTCGTAATACGAGGCAGAGGATAGCGTCTCGGCAACGCCATGCTGCCCTGGTGCAGAGTTTTACACAATTCTGCGTGACCAGCCCAGCCACATGCACCTTTCAGCCAGAACCCACCAAGTTAATTTGACATTGCACAATAAAGTCATTTCTTGATAGATTTAGCAGCTGCGGTTCATCTGACAGATTGCCCATTGTTTGGGAATCTGTTCAGTGCTTTCATCGCAGTCGTCGACAAGTTTTGCTTCCTGAATTCGACTCTTGAATTGTTCAGGGGTCTGTCTTGAAAAACCAAGACATTCCGAGATTCCCTTCCGCTTTACCCCAGTCACCCCCGGATTTTCCATCCCCAGTCAAGATGGGAGGGGAAGAGGACCACCAGACAGCAGACCACCACCCTTGATGGAGTCATGGACGCATGAGTTGATGAGAATGGCAACGTATATCCGCACCCGAGTCAATTCGATAATTATTCAACCCAGCTCGGTCAATGCAATTCGCCAGGCCCGGACGCTTGACAGCGCCACGGCGAAATGGCAATGTTGCACGAACGGGCATCCAGCTCGGAACTATCGTTTAGTATGAGGGCCTAGTTCTTGTGTGATGAATGGCTCCGAAATTACCCCCGGCTCCAACGGGGAAGAATCAGCTTTCCCAACACCTCCCGTCTTGGGGAATCCATCTCCTTCTTCACATGTCCACATCCATGGAATAGAGAGACTGGATGCCGAACGAGCAAAGGGCCGTATGTTCACCCTTCGCTCCCCCATACCCTGCCTGCCTGGCACGCGCCGCGGCGGCAACAGGGCAGACTTCAACGCACAGTCGCCGCCGTCCAGCCCGAACGACGCGATCCCCGTCCGTCATGTTGCCCATCTCCGGCGCAGACTATCCAATCTGGCAGTTCACCCCGTCCTGGTTCCTTGCTCTCTGCAACCTCACCCAACCCTTTCCCCTTCCCTTTTTCGCCTCCGCCTCTTCCTCGCAGGCGTCTAGCTGGTCCATCATGGGCCGGGAACGGGGAAGCTATGCTACGTTGGTGTAGCTAGCGATGTGAGATTGAGCATCAGGCTGATGTCCCTAGATTCTTCTTTTTCATCATATCGTTGCACCGCAGGCGGCGCATATGCCAACGACGTTCCCCTCGACAGGGATCCCGGCGCGTTCCCCCAGGTTTTGCCTCACTTCTCAACTTCTGCTCTTGCCATCTGTTTTCCCCATCCAGCCCAGTCTAGTTCAGTCCGCGGCCCAGGGCGGGATATGATCAAGGTCAGGTCAGGTCAGGTTCTTTTGCTCGCCTACCTTGCCCTAGTCTGATGATAGTATTCATGTCCTCTTCTGCTATAGGACATTCTCGTTGAGTGACCAGTCCGTCTTTTCCCCGGCTCATGTCAGTTCAGCCAACCATGTTGCCCCAAACCTTCTCCGCGATTGACCTCTTCCCTCCTGGGACACGAGGTCTGCGCCAAAGTGCCGCCACGCAGGCGCCGCCGCCGCCGTCCTCCGGCTCCCGTCCGTGAGCGGATACATAAGGCCCTACTTCCCTCTTGTTCTTCCTACCCCTTCTCTTCCTGTTCATCATCCACATTCGCTTGCGATCATCACTCGATCGACACTCGCTGTCCTCCGTTGTTGTACTACTATCACTACCGTTCCAACTCGAATATCCAACTTACACCCTAATACCACCCAACCCCCTTCCACACTACCGTCAAGATGAAGTACGCCATCGTTCTCGCTGCCCTGGTCGCCTGCGTCGCCGCCCAGGACCCCTCCATCATCCCCGAGTGCGCTCGCGAGTGTCTGCAGAAGGCCACCGCCTCTGCTAGCACCTGCAAGGAGGGCGACTACAGCTGCACTTGCAAGCCTGATAACAAGGTCGCCATCCAGACCGCTGCCACCGGCTGTGTCATCGCCGCCTGCGGTGTCGACAAGGCCCTGAGTACGTCTTCACCATCCCTCCCGAGGCTTGCCTCAATGTTCTCTCCATCCGTGTCTAACTTGTTCTTCCAGAGGAGGTCGTCCCCGCCTCCGAAAAGCTCTGCTCTGCTGCCGCCGCCGCCGGGCCTGCTAGCTCTGCTGCTGCCACCTCTGCTGCCGTCAGCTCCGCTGCCGCGTCCGCCGCCTCTTCCGCCGCCTCGGCTGCTTCGTCCCTTGCCTCGGCCGCTTCTTCTGCCGCCTCTTCTGCCGCCTCTTCTGCCGCCTCTTCTGCCGCCTCTGCCCCCACCACCGCCAAGCCCTCGGCCTCGGCCACCAAGCCTGCCGGCAACGGTACCGCCCCTGCCCCCACCACCAGCGCCGTCCAGGCCGGTGCCGCTGGCCTGGCTCCCATTGGCGGCCTTGCCATGCTCGCCCTCGGTGCCCTCGCTCTCTAAGCGTAAAGCGTCAGCAACCAGACGACTTGGAATGTGGACAGGCGGGGAAACGAGCAGACGGGAAAAGCTCTCGATGCTCGCCGTCTGTTGATGAGAAAATGGTGATGTGATGAAACGGTTTGGATGGGCTTTTGAACGGTTGTATGAGTACTTTTTCCGGACTAGAACGGCCTCGGCACGGTGCCAGCCCCTTGCTCTGCACGTTTAACGGGAGAGACATGGTGGGATTGGGCGGACAGTCTTGCAACAATACAAGCAGCCTGGTATATAATACTTTAGTAATGACTTCTTTGAACTACATTTCAACACCCATGCCAATGACTGTGATGCAACAAGATGGGTGGAACGTACTTACGACCGTTTAATTCACTTCATATTCGACCCTAGTCAACTATTGATACAACTAACTCACTTGCTACCTCTGGTCAGAACTACATCGCGCGCGACAATAGACACATAATGTCGTCAACTAGGCCGTTAGCTGAAGGGCTGTATCTCATTACGTTTGCTTCAAATCACAATACCAGGACATCATCCAACCCATCTGCCTCAACAACAACGACACATCTACCTCAACAACGTTAACGCCGCCCACACGCTAGCCAGAGCCCACAGTCCGCTAGACGAAGAGGACAGACGCAGCCCCAAGCTGTGTGGCTTGTTCAGCAAGATACTGGCCTGCTGGTTGTAGTCGGGGCACTTCCCGTCCAGCAGGTCCTGCATGCTCGACCGCTTCTGCACGGCGGCCTTGCCGTCCGGGCTGCACTCGCCAGCCTCGTACCCGCGGCGGAACTGGATCGCATTGGCAAACATGCGCGCCTTCTGGTCCGTCGTGAACCCGTTCTGCGGCGTCTTTCCGCGGCAGGAGGAGTACTGGTTCCCCCAAGGTCAGCGGTCGGTCTTTCATCGGTGGTGGGGATTTGCTGTGTTTAAACGCGGAACCCGCCGGCAGAGACGGGAGCGGGAAACGGGATGGGCACGTGGTACTCACGCTCATGTAGTTGTTGATGTCGACGGCGGGACCGCCCACGCAAGGGATCTGAGAGCACTCGTACACCACGTCCCTCATGCCGGAAGTCTGCGTCGCGTTGGTCAGGCCGTCCTGGATGACGCACTGCTCGCCGAGGGCGCCGAAGGTGTGGCCCAGGCCCAGCCAGTGGCCGACGTCGTGGATGAGTGTCGTTGCGTCGCCGCCTTGGACGTGCTCCTGGGCGATGACGATGCCATCGTGGGGATCGAGGTTCTCGTCGGGGAAAGTGGCGTACTTTCCGAGACATCAGTCAGTCCAGGGCACGTAATGGGAGAGTCACTACATCTGGTGGAGGGAAGCTCACGCTGTTGAGGTCGCTTTTCTCGCTTCCTAGCAAACCATTGACGATCCAGACGGTAAGAGTGAGCTTTCCGGGAGCGCGCGAACGCTGCTGCCAGTCTTGAAGCTTGCTATCTTTCCGGGTCACGGAGGTCCAATCTTCATTGGCCTTGGGCTCCCACCAGTTCAGGGCCATGTAGCGGAAGTTGATCTTCACGGCACCCAGCGCTTCGTTGAGGAGGGCGACCTGCCCGAGGTCAGAGATGTGGTTTGGAGAAATAGTAGGAACCTACGGAGTCTTACCTGTGCCTTGACTCTCGACTCCAACTCGTTGGGCCGCTCCGCGCTGGAGGACGCCCTCATGTACTGGAAGTAAACACCAACTTCCAGAGAGGTAACCGCCTTGCACGAATCGAAACCCCTGAGGTCTCTGGACATGAGGGGCACCCAGTCCAGTACCTCATCGACGAGGGTTCTCTTCCTGACCAGTCTCTCCGAGAACAGCTTGCCGCAGTCTTGGATGTTGTTGGGGATCGTGATCCGTCCCACGTCGACGGGGGCGGGGTCCTTCTCGACAAAGTACTCAAAGTACGCCGTCTCCATGATGGCTAGCGCCCGCGCGTTCTTCTCTGTGAGCGACTTGTCGGGGATGTTGGCGTTGAGCTCGGCGCGGAACTGGTCGACGGTCGCCACGTCCGGCGGCGTGGCCACGCTGGATTCGGGCATCTTCTCCACGACGGAGTCGTTGACGCTGCGGAACGAGTCGGATGGCTGGGCGGCGAAGGAGGCTATCGTCTTGAGGCCGGGTGACGAGGGCGATGCCGTTGCGGCGGCTGCGCCGTCTATACTGCTTCCGGACCTTCAGAGTGTGTCAGCAGTTGCTTCGATGCACGACTGAGTATATCTGAATCTGAACGTACACTCCGGAAAGCGTGTCGTTTCCACCGCCTGCGCCGACCGAGGGCTGGGCGAAACCAGGTCGTGCAGCGGTGCCCGTAGCCGTCGAAGCAACAGTTGCCGCCGCGGTATCCGTACCTCCTTCCTGGATCGAGCCGGTGGGCGCTCGCGTTGCCTGTGGGTTGTTAGAATTCGCGTTCGCCGTGGTTGCACGTGTAGTCGGGACTGCGCTCGGCAAGTCGACGGTTCGGTCGCCTCCTCCCCTCGATGAGGCGGGAGGGATCTGCTCGGAACGCTGCTGCGTCGTGGCACCGTTAACCCGCGAAGCTGCGGACGTCGCCGTCGTCGCCGGTCTCGCGACGTTGTCGGAGGCGGAACTCGGGCCGGCGGCGGCGGCGGAAGAGGGCCGGGCGGAGTTGGCGGGGCCGTTCGGCGCGGAGGGACTTACGGCGGCGGATGTTTCCTGGGGATTGAGCCGGGCGGCGGTGCTGGCGACAGGGGTCGGCGCGATACCTTGGAGCGTTTGTGGTCAGAGACTATTTTGAGCTTTCTCGGGGAGGAAGAAGAGAGTTGGATGTCGTCTTCGTCTGGGAGCACCTTGGACTCACTTGGAACCTCGACAGATGGCGGTGGCCTAGCAGCCGACGTCGCGGGCGCCGCTGGGGCAGAGGTTTCTGCCTGTCTCACCGGAGTCGTCGCGGGAGCTTCAGGGTTGGAGGGGTTGCTACTTTGTGCCCATACTTCAGAAGTCAGGGACAACAGCACGAGCAGAACCCTTGATGTTCTCATGATGGGCGGATCTGACAGCGAGATGTCTCGGAAGCTGCTCTCAACAAGGTGGCAGAAAGTCGAGCTAAGAACTGGAGGAGGTTCACATCAGTAGCCTTGAAAGAGGCACGCGAGCCCTATTGTACTCTCGCGAGCGTGTCTTGGTATCCCAAAACCGTTTCACTCGACGCCGGAGGATGGCTGGATCAGATGCCGCCACGATACCTGGTGGCGGCGGGCTAAGCCGGACGCGTCCAGAATCCATGGGCTGAACTGCTTGAGCAGGGAACATTGTGCTGGAGCCGGCTGCGAGTCCTCGGCGGTCTTGGATAAAGCTCGTCTAGTGCTGGGGCTAGAGTCAAGCCACCAACGTTGGCAGTGGTTCAGCCGCAGCGCATGGATCCATCTCCGAGTCTTTGCGTTGCGAATGGGAGCTCTTGGCAGCTGTGCTGGGCGTTCCTTGCGCCTCTCTTTCTCTTTCTCTCAAGCGTGAGCGTTATGTCAAATGTAGTTTGATCAGTTGTCGACGCAGCCAACAGGCACGCCGGGTCTACAAGCTGAGGGTGTCATGCGGCGGTTGTGGTGGTGGCCCTCACCCAGCCCCTGGCGAGGAGACGAGCTAAGCTCTGCTAAGCTATGGCAAGCTCTCGCCACTATTCGCCGGACTATCCAGAAGCTGTTTTGTTTGCGTCAGGCTGCCCGGCAACGACGTCTTGGGCAACCGCCAGAAGCCTCCAAGGAGTGCTGTGGATGTGTTGACAGGTGACAGTCAATGACGGCAAGCTAAAGAAAGCTGTATCGTAACTTCGGGTTCGTATTTTGACGCCAGGAACATTCCAGCCTTCGATGTCAGGACGGTTGCGGAACTCGCTCAGGTATTCGATCGAACGGAAGCTCCCGCATCGGGAATGAGACATTGGAGGGGTAGCAAGATCATTTTCGCGTAGGTGGAGGACAAACTCCGAATGATGAGCGAGTTCAACACTGTATCATTTGGTTGATAGCACGGAAACACCTAGCAACCGGTCTGGTCAACGCTATGAGGAGAGATGGAAACATGAAAGTCTTCCGCTCATCGCAAGTACGTCACGTAAGGCGCTTAAGCGTCTATTCAGTCGATGCGACGAGCATTCATAGCCGCCAGCCGCAAGTCTTTCGATCTGCACACTTTCAATCGACAAGAACAGCAAAGGGCCTGCTGCAGGACAAAGAGCTCCGTCCAGCCCTAAAGTTGAGACATGGACCGCATGCCGTCGAGGAGTCCGGCCCGGGTTGCCCATAGGAAGCGTCGCAGGGTTGATCCCAGCGGAGAAAGGGGGCCCCGAGATGATGTCTTGGGAAAGGGGTCAAAAACAGATTGTCAAACTCGCGTTGATCGGAGCCCTGGGTAGTCCGCCCGTTTCCCGACGCGACGCCATCCCGCGATGCTGGCGCAGATATCAGGCGTTGGTGATCTCACAACCAAACTGCCGGGCTCTTACGATGTTGGGACGGAACATGATGTGCGCACGCACGCGGCACTATATGAAAGTGCTTGGCCAGTGTAGCAAACATCGAAGGTGGTTCGAGATGAGCTCCGAATAGTCCCATGTTTGCTGGAAAAACAAATGAAAAGGTCAACCAACTGCACAACATCTCGGTAAAAAAAAAAAAAAAAAAAAAAAAAAAAAGAACATTGTGTTCTAAAAGATCAAATGACCTCGTTAGAGTCTCAAATGCTCCACAACAACGGTCGCCCGAGAAAGTTTGCGCCGGCCGTTCTGTCGAAATGCGGCGATGTTGCGGTCACATTTCGAACTCCCCATCATCGGCAGTGTCTCCTTCGGACCGAATCGGGACGCGGACGCAACTCGCTGCGAAGCAGGACTTTAGAAAATAACAGCGGAAGTCTCGGAATAACAGGGGCATACAAGGGGTGCTCTGTTTGCGGACCTACACTAGAGGTATCGCCACTTATCACAGGCTCTAGTTCATAGTTGCTAACGTCGCACGAAGACGACAACTCTGACAAACCATCCAACATTGTAGTATCCTAACGTCAAGGCGGAACAACGAACCATCACGAGATTCATGCCGATGGAGTTTTGTTTCCGTTCCGCAATTGACCCCCACCGAGGTCAACGGCACGCGTGTTTCCCCTTTCGTTTGAAGTAAGAAATAAACCGGCAGCTCAGGCCACGTTGATACTGTGCCGGGCCGGCCGCGAGTCAGTTGCTGGGAGATGACGAGAAGAAATCGGCGGGGATGGCCTGGGCGGATGGCGTCACCAAAAACGATACGACCCAGATTTCTCCGCAGAACCTGGACCTTTCTCAATATCTGGATTGGACAAAAATACACGCGCTCCTCTATTGCTACGTTACTACTGTGAGTACTTGGGGCTACTACTACCGTAGGAAGTAAGAGAGTCGTGTGTCGTCTGGTCTCTCGACCCAGCCAATACCATACCCTGCGTTGGAAGTTCCAGACTTGCCGCAGAGCATCTTGCAGTTGGCCATCGCCGAGGCAGGTGGCACGCCGCTGATCGTCTTGTGATGCGTCCGTCTACCGGCAGCAAAAACGACTTGGCTGGGGGCTAACGACAAAGACAGCAACGTAGCGCCGGCGTGTCGCCGATTTCGGGACTGCCGGCCGGCAGGACGACCAACCGCCTCTCTCGTAAAAGGAAGCAAGAGTTCTCTCGATTCCCGCTGACTGCAGATTTGTTGGAAATATTGATCCACAAACATGTAGTGATATGTAGGCAAACTGGATCACTGCAGATGTGACAACTCCCGCAGCTGAGGGTCCGTCAAAGTCTCATCCAGGCCCAGGAGGTGGAACAGTAAAACCACTGTACGATGCCAGGATTGGGGGCCGCAGCGACCAGGGCCCCCGTTGCGGCGGGTTTCGAGAGGGACGATGGAGCAAGAGAGACGGAGTTACTGAGAGACAAAACCTCAGACGGGCTTAACAACGGTGAGGGGAATAAGGAAGAGGAACAATGGAGACGGAGCTAGTGTAGCGTAACGGTTGAGGGACAGGGAAGTTTTTCCCGTAGGATTGCCAATAAGAATGGGCAAGGTTGGCATGCTCTGGTCCACCGCCGATGGACCATTCCGAGGTCAGTGCAGAGAGTTATCTGATACTCGTCGCGAGCATGTCCCTACTAGACTCTCGACATCCGACGAGGATGCTCCCTACCATACACAACAAGCTCGATCCCGGAGACCCCTTCCGAACCCGAGTCTCCGGGCTGTAAAGTAGTACTCAAAGCGTCGAGGTCCTCCCTCTAGGCTCTGGATGCGTCCTTCTAATTTTCTAGAACCAGGTTCTCGGTCAGTGCGCTGAGGAGACGGTAAGAAAACGCGAAGAGAGTGGATTTCGGTCTGTTTGCTTTCCTCTTCGACAACTCCAACTCCATCCAACTCAACTCCTCCGCTTGCCCGTGCCGCTCGCGCACGCCCACCTGAACTCGCAATCAAGCAACAACGCAAACGACTGGCGATTTTCCAGTCCCGAATCCTTGTTGTATGTGGTACCGGAAGAGGAGACTGAGCGGCGTCGAGCGAAAAAGAGAATGATCATCATTCGATGAATATTCACCGCACGCGCGCCAGCCGACTCGACCGTATTGAACTGGACCGATCAACTTCGGGGGTCCTGAAAGATTTCGAAATCTTCCTGCCCGCCGCCCAGGGCCCCGGCCGGATATCCACCCTCGTGCCGCCGCCCTGGTCGCTTCAGGACATCCTGCCGCGTTCCCACTCCTGTCCACCCGGCCGAGGGCATCGAGTATAAATCTCGTCGATGGTCGGGAATGGCAAGCATGGCCTGGGTGTCGGAAATCCTGCTCGTCAGTCCCGGTCATTACATCAACGACCTCAACATCATCACCATCTTCACCACCGCCACCAACAACAACCACCGCCGCCGCCGCCGCCGACGGAAGAAGAATCAACAACCGAGCCAGTCTCTCGTTCGCCCTCTCCGTCCGCAACCATGGCCGCCGCGCAGACCGCCAGCCCGTCGTCGGGCATCTCGAAGCTCCTCTCGAAGATCCAGGACACCATCTCGCTCGCGCACCTCATCACGGAGAGCAACATCAAGGCCTACGTGCTGCCGGTCGTCCTCTTCGCGATGCTCAGCCTGGCGTCCGGCGGCGTGACGAGCAACCCGCCCAGCTGGTTCGACGTCGCGACGTCGTTCCCGAGAGCCCTCCTCTACATCTGGCTCTACGTCTTCCACTTCGACCTGAGCAACCAGAAGGACCCCGAGTCCATCGAGGAGGACAAGCTCAACAAGCCGTGGCGCGCCATCCCCTCGGGCCGGCTCACGATCGAGGCCGCCCAGAAGTGGTACTACGTCGCCACGGCCCTCCTGCTCGTCGTCAGTCTGCTCCTCGGAGGCTTCCCCGAGGCCGTCGTCTTCATGGCCGAGACCTGGGTCTACGACTACGTCGGAGCCAGCTCCTGGTGGGGCAAGAACATCATCAACGCCCTCTTCTACTCGACCGGCCAGCTCGGCGCCACGCGCGTCGCCGCCATGAACTCGTCCTCCATGACCCGCGCCGGCTACGAGTGGTGCGCCCTGCTCGGCCTCAACACCCTCACGACCGTCCAGATCCAGGACTTCCGCGACATGGAGGGCGACGCTGTCCGCGGCCGTCGCACCGTGCCCCTGGCCCTCGGCGACGGACTCTCGCGCGGCATCACGGTCTTCTTCATCCTCTTCTGGTCCATCGCCCTACCCACCTACTGGCAGTGCCACGTCCTCGAGTACATCTGGCCCGTCGCAGTCGGCGGCTACGTCTCGTTCCGCCTGCTGTTCGACCGCTCGACCAAGGCGGACCGCATGACCTTCCACATCTACACCCTGGGCTGGCTCCCCACGCTGTACGCGGTGCCTTTCGTCGCCAAGTTGGGATTCCTGAGGCTCACCGCTTAGGATTGTGATTGACCGCATATTTTTCCTTTTTCGTTTTGTGTTTTAGACAGCGAGAGAGAAAGAGATACCAACAAACATTGAATACAAGCCCACATTTCACTTTGTCAAACTCCCCTCTCCCAACGACATGAGATGAATTCGACCAGACTTTCGCGGCGCGCGGTACCGAGCTCTGATCGTGACGATATCCACTCGGCGGGAATGGATTCGCAAGTAACGCCCTTTACGGAAGGGCATGTGGGCTCGACAACGTCCGTGTGTACGAGCTACGAGAAACCCTGCGATGATGGCACGGCCGAAGGGCCCCGCGGGCTTCGTCTCGTCCGTGTGTTCTCGATTACCATCAGCCTGGCTTTCCTCCATGTCTAGTGTAGCCTCTGACGAGATCCAAGCTCCAGTTCCTGTCCGGCCCCGTGGGAAGGGAGGCCCAAAACGGTCTGAAGAGCGGAATCATGCCATCCCAAGACGAACTACTGCAAGGACGGGAGTGTCAGTCGGGTCTCTCTGGCGACCCTGACCATCAACTGGGGGGGGGGGGGGGCTTTCTCTGGGCCAACGAGTGCTCTGGTAAGCAGCGTAAGCTACCTAAGTCGGGAGTTTCGCTCCATGTCTGGGCAGGGTTGGCCTGAGTTTGCGTCTGTAGACAGTGTAGAGAGAGGGAGGGAAAAAAAGACGCCCTCGAACTCCCGTCAGGACTCTACTCCGGCGCGAGGTTTGGCATTGACTCGTTCACCATGCACAGCCCTGCAGTCTAGAACCGCAAACCCCCACCGCGACCCTCGCTCGCGGCCCCGTGATTCGCCCATCAACAGCCGACGACATGCGCGGCGATGGAGATGCGGCGTGTGACGGTGCTGGGAGCAGGATGCAGGACAGGCGGCGGTGCGGCACCAACAGCGGTGGATCGGCACCCATGTTCGTGGGATCCATTCTATATGCACGATGCTGAAGAATTTTGAGGGAACCGCACGGAGTACCGTCCCATCATCCATGTCGCACTCGGTGACACCCATGTCCCGAGTGCCCAGTCTGAGTTCCATCCCACGGCTGATAAAGCATTGCGTACGTGACGCAATGGGAAAGGTCTCTTTCTCTCTGCTGCAGCTGCAGCTGGCACTGACTGCGCTCGTGAGCACAGATGGTGCGGCCGATCGAATCGAATCGATCCAGAGATTGAGGGCTGCTGGTACCGACGGGGGGTTTAGCAAACGGTCCATCAATGCTATGCTGCTGCGCGTTATGTTTGTTAACTGTTCACCTTGGACGGAAACTCGAACCTCGGACGAAAGCCGGGATTTCAGTCCGGTAATAACGGTAGACACATGGCATGATTGAGAACCGACGCCGTCGCATTTCCGGGTTCTTGCGACTCTGGGGGGGTTGGTCGGGGTTGGGGTTGAGTTCTGGGGGGCTTTGCGAGCCACAGTTGGTGATGCTACCTTCGCGCGGTCAGACTTAATTTTAGAACAAATATCCGGAGAGAGATTGCGACTTGCGCGGCGATGCCTTCTTGAAAAGGACCACCGTCAGGCGTGTATGAAACACGATCACGCAGCTCGCAGGGCTTCTCGTCATCTACGGAACATGCTTTTGTCGTTGCCTTATCCGCAGGAGGTCATGCGGGACGTCGAGAACTTCAGTAGACGAGAGGGAGGGGAGGGATTTGATATCGCCCAACCGCATCCTGGACGATGCTCCTCCTTCTTCTGCCCACTCGCTCGCGTCAGCCCCCGGAAGCGCCGATCATCCCGGGCCGGCGCTTAGCATCTCTCTGACAGCGAGAGGGAGAGACGACGGCTAGACGAGGAGCGAGTCGAGCCTACGATGCCGTGGATACGCCATATACGCGGCATCTAGGGCACGATGGCCGAGGCCGACTCCCGATGATCGTGAGGCCCCCGAGTCAATACTACTCGCGGCGCGGAACGGGACGGGACTCTTCGGAATGAAGGCCGTCGTGACAAACTGCAACTCGAACTGCAACTCCGAGTGTCCAACTCCATGCCCCGTCACACGTCAACCCATCAACAACCGACGATCTCCTCAACGACCAAGCCTTGCGACAGCCGGTGGATCAAGCTGAGTTATATACCCATGCTCTCAGTCAGCCGCTCT
This sequence comes from Colletotrichum sojae, assembly GCA_014235955.1. Taxonomy (NCBI): domain Eukaryota; kingdom Fungi; phylum Ascomycota; class Sordariomycetes; order Glomerellales; family Glomerellaceae; genus Colletotrichum; species Colletotrichum sojae. The sequence goes on from WIGN01000468.1 coordinate 25,939, forward strand.
CCGTCTCTCGAGTCTCCCTCCCCCTCCCTTCCCCCTCCGTATCCGTGCTCCTTCGTCCCGTTACGGTTTCGGCTGCAATCTCCGTCAGAGGCTGCCAGCCAATCTGCGACGGCGAACAGCCATCATCACTCGCATATACACTAGTGTAAAAGGGCCCGGGGGCCTTGTTGCTCACGGGCTTTTCGCAATCCTTCTCCACCGCTGTACTCGCTTGGCACGGAAGGATTTCGATCGCTGCATGTGGCCGTCACAGCACCAGCACCAGCCACCCCGGGAGGAGGGGTCCTCGACTCGACTCTTACTTCGACCTCTACGACGACGACGGAATCGACGCCGAACGAGCTTTTGAGCGAATAATTGCTGCTGTCGCCTGGTAGCTGCCGGCCGGCAACGACGACCAAGGTCCCAAAGCGGTCGATATCCGCGCGTTGATTCCATTTCAACCCCGTCACTCATGCACGATCCCAATA
>WIGN01000469.1:0-26382 GCA_014235955.1 Colletotrichum sojae
CGCCAGCCCACCTGGCCCAGCCAAGTTCTTCCATAACACACATCTCCTCCCCAATACAGCAGTATTGTCCTTCCACACAAGATGTCCAAGACAGTCTGGGCCCAACTGGAGGTCACGCCGTACGTTCTGATGGATCTGGGCACGGACGCCAACGCGAGGGAGTTGAAATGGGAAACAGCTCTCGACGAGGACGTCTACTTCCCGAGAAAAGTCGGTTATTTGAAAACCACCAACATGCTCCTCAATGAGCTAAAGGACGACGACAAGTTGGTCAAACGCGCCCAACACGCCGTTTTTGTCATCGCCGTTCGGGTTTCCGCAGTGGTGACAGTGGATTTCCTGCTGGAGCGCGGGGTTGTTGACTTGAGCTGCAGGCGGGAAATGGGCATGGCCTTGCTCCTGTGCGCATGGTCTCTGTTGCGGCTAAATACTTCCTGGGATGAAATCTCTCCCACCCGGGTTGGCGATGGTTTGGATAGGGAATTAGCTGCGTCTGATCGTCTAACCATTATTCACTCGTATGGTTCCCCATCGGGCACTCTTTACTACCTATGGCACTCTCCCTTATCACTACTCTTGCTACCTCTCACAGGTGCCGAAAGGGTCCTGCGGGATGCCCGCTTGAGCAGACGGTGCAGTATATAAATTGGCCTGGTCTCGTTCTTCCAAATGTTCCCCGCTCCGGACGCAAGGTTGCTCGTTGGGCGGGGGGCGGCTTATGAGGATTCTTGTGGTGAACTATTGCGTCGCCTCATTCATCTTTTCGATGGCTAGGAATGCAACTCGGCTTCCGACCGTGCATTTCGCTGTCGTCCATCATTGTCGTCACAACAGTGCTGTCGTGAATACTTTCTACCTGCTCGGGAGATATTTTCTCTTAGAACGAGTGATCTGACATACAGCATGGTCGATCCGCCAAAGCCGATGATCAAACCCGACAGACCCGAAGAACCCGACGCACCAAACTCCGGAGCAAACCCCGGCAGCAGCGACCCCCTCCCCCGCCAGATACCCGCGCGGAAGTCCGATCTGCACCTGCCGTCCTCGGGGTAGCTCAGCTGCCGTCGCTTACTGTCTTCGCGGGCACTTGGTTGGTCAATGGGTGGTGTTGCTTACTGACGGACGGATAACGCAGGCTAGGAATTTACTGCTTCTCACTATCTCGACTGCTTCTCTTCCAATCCCGATGAATGTCGAGTAAAACGTGATGTTGGGTCAGATTACACCTCCTGCCTCGTTGGTTTTAGTATCGTTAACGTGAGATCTGAGTGATAAGAATCTTGAATCCTCAAGAGAGGCAGATGCTGTGGTTGCGTCATTTCAATGTGACAGCTCGCACGGAACACCCTCCACAAGTGTCATCCCTACTCTCTTACATCTCAGCAGCAGCAGCAGAGCCGTTGCAAAACGAGCCTGACAATGCGGAGCACCAGCGGAATTCCTTCCCCATCTCCGCACATCTTTGCTCCAAAGCCGAAACCCGAATGATCGGCTTTGAATACCCTCTTGCCTGCCATTCTGCCCCAAAATATTCTCCAACAAAAAGCTCGACCCCAGACTTTACAAGGGGGGTGGTGTGTAATCACACCGTCTCTCGTTGGCCGACAAGCTCACATGCCCAACTACGAAACCGCAAAAAATGCGGGGTTCTTGCTTGTCCAAAGGATCTTCTGACAGGAGGAATCTGAGATCTCTTGGGTTGGGGTAAGCATGGCTATCTGCGGTCTTCCACCTCAGCCTGGCATGCCTTGGCTTACATAGTTCCCTCTCCCCCGCGATTAGCCGCACTCCAAAACGGCAAAGGTCGGGGGGGTTTGGGCTTTCATACCATCGGCTTTCAGCTCCTCAGAACCGTCGAAAGCCGACAATCGTCCCGGTTGCGTAAGAGCTTCGAGGTATGCCCTACCTTCCCTCTCTTTAAAAGGAAAACGGTCCAATGTCAGAGCGTAACGCCTCCGGGAGGGACGGAATGACGGACTGAGCGTGGCTTTTCCCTTGGTTTTATATGAGTGCGTAGCCCACGGTCCCCGTGACTCTCCCCCCTTGCTCCTCTCTCTCTTACTCCATCCTCGGCTCAGACATAGACCTCTGAGAGAAGAGACGTGACCATGGAGACGAATCACATCAGCTTATGGCTGGGCTTGGCTGCCCTCGGTGGTGTCTTTTACGTGAGTTTACTGGAGCAAGAAAGGAGGGAGAATGGTGGCTAACAGACGAAAGATCGCCGGCATCGTCGTCTACCGCATCTTCTTCCACCCTCTCGCAAAATACCCGGGTCCCCTCCTGGCCAAGGTCACGGACGGGTACCAGCTCTACCACGCGTGGAAGGGAGACCGGCATCTCGATTTCTACAAGCTTCACAGCAAATATGGTACTTATCTCTCTCTCTCATTCTCACACTCACCTCTCACCCCTTCCTCATTCTCACACACCTAACAAAACACTGACAACCCGCAGGCAAGATCGTCCGCTTCGGCCCCAACTCGCTCTCCTTCAACTCCTCCACCTCCCTGAAAGAAATCTACGGCTTCCGCTCCAACGTCCGCAAGGCCGAGTTCTACAACGCCTTCGTCCACCCGGCGCCCAACACGCACAACGCGCGCGACAAGGACGTCCACGCGCGCAAGCGCCGCGTCCTGGCGCACGGCTTCTCGGACAGCGCGATGAAGGAGATGCAGCGCTACATCATCGGCAACATCCGCTCCTTCACCGCCGAGATTGGCCGCGGCGCCGTTGCGGACACGAAGGGGTGGTCGTCGCCGAAGAACATGACGGACTGGTGCAATTACCTCGCCATGGACATTTTGGGGGATTTATCGTTCGGGAAGGCGTTTCACATGCTCGAGGCGCCGAATAACCGGTTCGCGCTGGATTTGATTGCTGCTGCGACGAAGAGGCACTTGCTGTGCGGGACGATGCCTATTGTTGACAAGTTGAAGCTGGATAAGCTGCTGTTCCCGACTATTGCGGCCGGTCGCGCAAGGTACATGGCATATAGCAAGGCGCAGCTGACGGAGCGGACGAAGATGGGCGAGGATACCGATCGGCGGGACTTCTTTTACTACCTCCTCAAGGCGCGCGACCCGGAGACGGGGCTGGGCTTTTCGACGCCTGAGCTCTGGGGCGAGTCGAACCTCCTGTGAGTGCATCGTCAGTCGTCAGACACGAGTTATACTGACCAGAGCAGCATCATCGCCGGCGCCGACACCACGTCCACCGCCATGGCCGCCACCATCTTCTACCTCGTCCGCAACCCGCACGCCCTCGAGAAGGCCACGGCCGAGGTCCGCAGCAAGTTCGCCGACGTGGAGGAGATCCTGCAGGGCGCGACGCTCAACTCGTGCGGCTACCTGCGCGCCTGCATCGACGAGGCGATGCGCCTCTCGCCCTCCGTCGGCGGCCTGCTCCCGCGCGAGGTGCTCCCCGGCGGCATGACCATCGACGGCGCCCACGTCCCCGCGGGCACCGTCGTCGGCACGCCGCACTACACGATCCACCACAACGAGGAGTACTACCCGTCGGCGTACTCGTACGTGCCCGAGCGCTGGATCGCGGGGGCGACGAACCCCGTCACCGGAAAGCAGACGACAGAGGAGGATACTGCCAGGGCGCAGAACGCGTTCTGTCCGTTTTCGATCGGCGCGAGGGGGTGCATTGGGAAGGGGCTTGCGTATGCGGAGATGTCGACTACGCTGGCGAGGACGCTGTTCTTGTACGACATGCGCAAGGCGGTGGGCGTGTTCGATCCGGCCGAGGGGAGGGCGGAGCTCGAGGAGGGGCGGAGGAGGGCGACCGAGTTCCAGCTGTACGACACGTTTACGAGTATGAAGGACGGGCCGATGGTGGAGTTCCGTGCGAGGGCGTAGGGGGGGCAATGAGGTTAGGAATGAAGCGTTGTCGGAAGCATCGTGAGGATCGGGTTGGTGTTGTGTGGTGGTTACTGCGCCGAGTTCGCGTATATGAGGTGCACGAAGCCTTTCGTCATTGACAGACGACGCGCCATGAATTTGGATGCTTGCACATGTCAGCGGTTACAATAGCTTAGCGGAACGAAAAAGAAGAACAATGAACGCATTTCCAAGGCATTGTGGATCTTGCCCTCGTCCATCGTGCGAGTTTGTCCGTCCGAACTTGCGCACCATTCAGACGCCCCTTTGGCCCCTGTCGATGCTTCTCCAACTGCCACTTTCGGCTCGGCTCTTGGATCGGCGGCGGGCACTTCCCTGTCAGGAACGCAGCCCCGGTGTTGCCCGCCGGCAAAGACCGGCGTTATTTTGTGGTGCTTCTTCTCGTTTGTTTGTCTTCCTTTCTCCCAAAAGGTTGATCCGGGGATCGCGGAGCCGTCCGTTGCCGCCTCTCCACTCCGTTGCAACCCCGTCACACATCTTGTGATCGCGACGAAGCCGATTCGGGGAGCTTCGTCCGCTGCGCGGGGATGGGGTCGCCATGTGGGGAAACCTGGGCGCTCTCTCCCCTCGTCGGCAGATTCGACAAGCAATGCGGGGGCGGGACGAGCAAAGCGCATCATCAGAGTAACCTTGCTTCGTTGCTGCCGTCCAGGCTCTTGACCGCGGCTCGTCTTCTCGGGCGAAGCTGTCCCCGAGGGCGCCTCGTCCGTCGGTGGCCTGACGGACGCCCGGGAGATGCCCCGCTGCAGGCGGCGAGCCATGGTTGACGACTCATGGCAATGGCAGCCAAGGAATCATGACCCCAGAGGAGAGCCGTGCCAATGCTCGTGATGTCAGCGTCGGTTCCTGGAGGGGAGATGCAGGTCCCGTTCTCGGGCCGTGGGAGCTCGCGGCATTGAGGGGGGAGTTGATGGTGGTATATAATAGGTAGAGGACCACAGGATGGTACGCTGTTCTTCTGTCGCGACAACCTCCCGGACGCGTCGTTCCTCATTCCCGACCATGAAGTTCCTCACCTCGCTCGTCGCTTTGGCCGGCCTCTGCGCCGCCCTCCCCCAGAAGAGGCAGGGCAGCTGGCCCAATGGCCCCCTCGTCACCAACGGCCGCTGGGCCCAGGACGCCGCCGGCAACACGGTCAACTTCGCCGGCACCAACTGGCCCGGCCACGGCGAGGTCATGGTCCCCGAGGGCCTGCAGTACCAGTCCATCGAGGGCGTCGTCTCCAAGATCAAGAGCATCGGCATGAACGCCATCCGCCTGACCTTTGCCATCGAGCTGGTCGACCAGATCTACGCCAACGACGGCAAGGACATTGACTTGAAGACTGCTTTCGTCAACGGTCTCGGCGAGGCCAACGGCACTGCTGTCCTTGCGCAGGTCCTCGCCAACAACCCTTCCTTTACGGAGGAGACTACCCGTCTAGAGGTAAGCAGAAGCAAGAAGCCCCCGTAATGTAGACCTTCAGCTGACCAAACCCAGGTCTACGACGCCATCGCCGCCGAGTGCGCCAAGCAGGAAATCTATATCCTCCTCGACAACCACATGTCCAAGGGCAAGTGGTGCTGCTCCGGCAACGACGGCAACACGTGGTGGGGGGACCGCGAGTTCGACGCGGCCAACTGGGTGCGCGGCCTCGCCTACATGGCCGAGCACGGCAAATCGTGGACGGCGCTCGTGGCCATATCGCTCCGCAACGAGCTCCGCGAGGCCTCGGACAACCCGGACCTCGTCGCCGCCTCGTACCACTGGCAGGACTGGTACAAGTACATCCAGCAGGGCACCGACGCCGTCAACGCCGCCAACCCGGACGTGCTCATCTACCTCTCGGGACTGAACTACGACACCACCGTCGCACCCGTCTTCCGCGGGACCGCTCTCACCCCCGGTACGGAGACGTTCGACCTGGCTGACTTTGAGGGCTACACCGACAAGCTCGTGCTGGAGATCCACAACTACGAGGGCAGCATCGGCAGCTGCGATTCGCTGCGGTACAACCTGTACACCAAGGGGTTCCAGGCCATGAACGAGAGCGATCCGGCGACGGTCAACGTGTTCCCCGTGGCGCTGACCGAGTTTGGCTTCAACATGAACGACGCCACCTGGCAGAATACGTACGCCTCGTGCCTGGCCGAGTACCTGCCCGAGTACAAGGCGAGCTGGTTCATCTGGGTGCTGGTCGGCAGCTACTACACCCGCCAGGGCACGCAGAACTTTGACGAGTCGTGGGGTCTGTTGAATGTTGACTGGTCCGACTGGAGGAACCCCGAGTACGTCGAGCAGCAGCTGAAGCCCATGGTCGCTGCGACCTTGGCTTAGACATTAGTCGTATTTTGTAGTAATAGATTTTTGGATAATACAAACATTTTGTTTGACGTCAGATTCAATCTTTGGTGTTTTATTTTGCCAAAAGCTTGCCTTTCTGGAAGAGGAACTTCTTTTAGATGGTGATCGATCACCTCTGAATCTGTTGCCACAGAAAGTGCGGAACTTGTCAAAGTTCTTGGTAGTTTTGACAATATTTGGCGTCGTACTTCACGTCAGAGATTTTATGTAGAAATGACCAAAAAAAGGATGTTGGAACAATAAATTTCTCCCCGTCTCATACAACGACGTTAATGTTGGTCTTGGATGCTGGATTGGCTGCGAGTTGGGAAGGTGGAAGCGCACAGTGCGGCGCCTGCGATGTCCAGAATACCTACTGTGTCACTGATTGGCCAGCCACAACGCGCTAAAAGCCCGTGCAGGCAAGGCTGCGAAAGGCTGAACTTGAACGTCGATTCTTCCTTCCACGTCCAATCTGCAGCCTGTGATCAATAATTACCCTTTCACCTCTCTGCAAACTCCCTCGACGGTCCTACCCTGCAACAACCTCAGCGAAATGACCTAGCTGCCGACAACCTAATCATCAACACCGCGACCGAGCCCGACCTCTGCAACAAGGATGGTGGTCTGCAAGTTCTTCGAGCAGGGGACCTGCAAGTTTGGACGTACGTCGCGATTGCGCCCGGTCGGGTGCTGCTGCTGGAACCCAGATCAGCTGACATTTTCGACCACAGAAAACTGCCGATTCGAACATCCCAGTCGAACCCAATCAAATAACCGGTTTGCCGCGTTCGGCAGCAACTCGGGCGGAGGATTCAACCGCGGCGGAAACGACGGTTCGTCATTCAACATCGAGGGCCAAGCAACGCAACTCGATTACTGACCCGAAACAGCAGTCCCGTATCTCCTGTCGAAAGAGAGTATAGAGAAGGACCTGACCTCGGAGGCACCGCAATGGATATTGTCCGCGTACGGCCCGGGGAGAGACGCTCCCGAGCAACTCTTTGGCGGGCCGATGCGCGAGCAGAGCTTTGAGGAGATGCGGCTTCACCACGTCATGGCCGTGGCGGCGGGCAACCCGCAGGCAGCGGTAGGACTTACAGCAGAAGTGTCAGCGACAGTCGACTGACGAGAACCAGCTCAACCAAGCCCAGGAGCTGTACCAGCAGGCACAGCTGCAGATGAAGACGGCGATCGGCAACCTGGACGGCGCCATCCAGTTCATCATCTCCGCCGAGCAAAAGCACCCCAACCGCATCGACATCTGCAAGCAGGGCACCCAGCCGGGCGGCACGACCGGGGAGTTTGCCGTCGGCAGGCGGACGGGGGGTTCGTCGCTGGGCCAGCAGAACCCCTTCTCGTCCAACGCCTCGTCCTCGAGTGCGAATCCCTTTTCTTCGGGCGGCCAGCAGGCATCAGCCTTTGGCAGCGGGGCGGCGGCAACTGGCAGTGCTTTCGGCCAGGCAAGCGCCCTGGGACAGAAGCCGAATCCCTTCGGAGCACCAGCCTTTGGTCAGCCGCCGCAACCTGCTGCGTCGGGAAGCGCGTTCGGTCAGCCCTCTCAACCAACATCGGCATTCGGACAGCCGGCGCAGACAACGTCCGCCTTCGGCCAGCCAGCACAAACAACGTCGGCATTTAGCCAGCCGTCGCAACCAACATCGGCCTTTGGCGCCGGTGCCCAGAGTCAAACCTCGGCTTTTGGCAAACCGGCCCAGACGACGTCTGCTTTTGGCCAGCCCAGCGCGCTGGGATCGACCACATCAGCGTTCGGTCAGGCGTCGGCGCTGGGCGCGAAGCCGAATCCCTTCGGCGCGCCAACTTTCGGCCAACCCGCACAGCCCGCCGCGTCCGGCAGCGCCTTCGGTCAGGCGAGCGCCCTGGGTCAGAAGCCCAACCCCTTTGGCGGCGGCGCGAGCGGGCCGAGCCCCTTCTCCGGCGCCGGCGGAGCCAACACCAACGCGAGCCCGTTCGGACAGCCGGCACAGAACGCCGCTGCGAACCCGAGTCCCTTCGGCGCGCCGGCGCAACAGACGCAGAGCGCGTTCGGACAACCCGCACAGCCTGCGGCGAACAGCTTGTTCGGACAGCCGGCACAAGCCGCGGCCCCGAGTGCATTCGGGCAGCCCGCTCAGCCGGCGGCACCGAACCCATTCGGCCAACCTGCTCAACCAGCAGCTGCTAACAATCCGTTCGGCGCGAAGCCAGATGCCCAGCCGAGCACAGGCATGGACGCCCAGCCTACAAATGCCTTTGGCCAGCCGGCCCCGGCCCCGGCAGCCCAGGCCAACCCCTTCGGAGGACAGCCCAAACCCTCACCTTTCGGCCAGCCTTCCGCCCTAGGAGCACAAGCAAACCCCTTCGGCGCACAACCAGCAGCCCAACCCGCCGCGCCGGCCGCCCAACAAGCGCCAGCTTCAGGGAGCGGGCCGTACCCCCCAGGTAGCACGAAGCAGCACCCGCCCGTTCAAAGCACCAAAGGCATGGACGGGCGGCTGGCGACGTGGAAGGGCAAGCCAGTCGCGTACAAGGACAACCTCCCTGGTATTCGTGCGTTCAACGGGTCCTGGGCGCGGATATGGTTCCCCGATGGACCGCCGAACTACTACAAGGACACGGAGCTGCCGGACGGGGCGTACGACGACGCGGCGCGGGGCCAATGGATGGCGTTTGTGGGGACGGGGAGGTTCGAGGGGGGAATGCCGGAGGTGCCGCCCAAGCGCGAGTTTTGCCTCTGGGATATGTAGTCTGGGAAGGAGGCAAGAGTTCGTTGTATGTTGTATGGGACGAGGCATTACACGGCGTTTTCATGTGTAGGATATAACTACCAAAACGGACATGGATGGAGCGGTCGCTGGGTCATGCATGTTATGGAGCGGTCATTGGGACATGTTATAGTATACTTCTCTCGGTGCGATTCCCCTGAGGGCGCCGTAATTGAACATCACTCGGCGTCATTTTTACACACAACGTGCACCATTGGCAAATGCGACGTGATCCAGTATGGGGTCTTTTTGTTTATTTTGATTCCAGGGGGTATCTAGACCTCACAACTCGTCTGGCCGGACCTGCTCCCGGAAAACGAACAGCATCACGCGTCGCAACCCTCACAGCAGCCGGCGCGGAATTTTCCCAAGCCAAAAAGCCCATACCATATCCCCTTTCCTTAGATGTCGTGGACAACACAACTGCTTAAGCAGCAATGGTGACCTCGACCTCGACACCGGCCTCGATGTTGACGATGATCTGCTTGACGATCTCGGTGGGGGCGTTGAGGCTATTTCGTCTGTTAGCATTTCAATTCCATCACACCATCCTTTCCTTCCATTCTCCCCAAAACAAAGAATGGACTTACTCAATGAGACGCTTGTGGATGCGCATCTCGTAGCAGTCCCAGGTCTTGGAACCCTCACCGCAGGGGGTCTTGCGGGTGGTGATCTTGAGGGTCTTGGTGGGAAGGCGGACGGGGCCGGAGACGCGGAGGTCCTTGGACTTGGCGCGCTCGATGAGCTCGGCGGAGACCTTCTCGAGGGACTGGACCTTGCGGGAGGAGAGGGTGATGCGGATCTTGTGCGTCTTGGGCGCCTCGCCGAAGTCCTTGTCCTTGTTGTACGACATCTTGACGGTTGGGAGATGGGATTGAAAAATTCCGGTATGGTATGGGAGAAGATTGACGAGAGAGAGAGAGGGATTCCTTCACGACTCGAACGGCTTGGTTGCGGCAAAGTGATGAAGGCTGGCTTTCGAAGCTGGAGTAAGAGGGCAGGAATTGCGATCGCGAACTTTTTTTTTTTTTTACTCCCGTGGGGTTTCGGTAGGGCTTAACCGAAAGGTATCCCATGACAGAACAGGATTAGTGGACGTTCTGACTAAGGACGGTACGTACTGCTGACCTGCCCCTCCAAACCCCCACTTCCGCATTCGAGCTCCACTGGGCAAGCTCCAGCTGCAAGGCGGCGGCTGTCACAATGAATCATCCGGCGAACGACAACCCGTCAGCCTGCTGAGCGACGGCGCAATAAGAACGAACCACGACGGGCACTCCTTTCCAGCCCACACGCTCGCTCAACACTACGACACCCAGAAGAGACAGAGACGATGGCCCAACTACCGCCCTTCGCGCCCTTCCCCCCGGCATCATGGCTCTCCCACCTCACGACCTCGGACTGGGACAGCCTGACGACGGCATGGACGACCCTCGCGCAGGCACACCTCGCCCTCTCCGAGTCGCAACTTTCAAAACTCGCAGCGCCGAAAGACGAGACCCCGTCATCTCTAACATCCTTTCTGTCGACCTTCATCCCCTCGGTCGCGGAATCAGGACCCTCCCCGCTGGGCGCCAACGCAAAGCCCCTCCTGAGGGTAGTCTTCACCCTCACATCCCGACTGCTCACAGCATCCTCCCTCCCTCCGCCGGGACAACTCACAACAGCGCCGTTCCTATCCTCCTTCGCAAAGCTCTTTCGAAAAAACGCACCCGCAGTTCTCACAAAGGCATTCGACGCCCACTCCTCCTCCCCCGCAATCGAAGCATCCCTCCACCCCTTCAAAAAGAACCTCACAAAGTCCCTAGAAGCAGGCCTCAAATCCGACCTCCGCCTCCTCGAAGCCCGTCTCGCGCTGCTAAACCACCTGTTGCATGCTTCCCCACACGCAGCGTCCTTCTTTCTAGCAGGATCAGATTTCCTCGACGCTCTCGTGTCTGCGTACAAAATCACAAACCCACCCTTGCGAAAAGTCCTCATCGCGACGTCCTACCTCTGCCTGGTCGGGATCGCAGAGGCGGGCAAGATGGGCATGCTAGCCGACGTCTTATTCTCTCTAAAATCGGCCGCGGAGACGCATCGCGCCGGCGTGCTGAACGTGAACGACTCGCTCGTCGCGGAGCTCGTCACCGCCACGCCCGTCCTGCGCCAACTGCTAAAGAAGGCAGAGGAGAAGGGCGCTGCGTCGACGGCGCTGAGGACGAGGATATCCGCCCTCGAAGGGTTTCGGAAGCCAGGCGGTGCCGTCACTAGACCAAAACGCCTGGTCAAGCGCAAAGTCGATAAGGGAAAGGGCGTGGCGGACAAGAACGAGGCGAGGGAGGAGCTGCACGCCCACCGGCAGAGCCAGATCGCGCTGATACAGGACCTGTTCCCGGACCTGGGCTCGGCGTTCGTGTCGAAGCTGTTCGACGAGTACGGCGACAACACGGAGGTCGTCACGGCGCATCTGCTCGAGGACTCTTTGCCGCCGCACCTCGCGAACCTGGACCGCAGCGAGCAATTGTACGTTGTATCATGCATTCTAAGTTCTATTCTGAGCATCGCTAAAGTCTACAGATCCCCCATGATGGAGCGCAGGTACAGCCACGACATCGCCCCCCGCCCGACCCCGCCGCAGATCCCACAGCGCCACAACGTCTTCGACGACGACGAGCTCGACAGGCTAGACCTGGACGTCTCCAAGCTGCACTTCGGAAAGAAGGACGTGGACAAGACGGCCGACGACGTCCTGAAAGACAGGTCGGCGGCCCCGAACAAGGCGGCGATCCTCTCGGCCCTCGCGGCCTTCGACTCGGACGACGACGAGCGCGATGATACGTACGACGCCGACGATGTCGGAGGTACCGTGGACGCTGCCAACGACGAGGTGGACCGCGACTCGAGCGAGGAGACGCTGTTCAAGGCGTTCCAGGCCGATCCGGGTGTGTTCGACCGCCAGGCCGAGACAAGGCGGGGCCAGGCGAGAGGCAAGCTGAGGGAGGAGACGGGCATGACGGACGAGGCCATCGAGGGCTGGGCAGTCATGCTGGTGCGCAACCCGGCGCAGAAGAGGAGGCTCGAAGCCAAGTACAACGGCGCGGCGGCCTTCACCGGCGCACAGAACGAGCTTGTCTCGACATCGTGGAGGGCGGGCGAGGCTTTTGAGGCCGACGGTGGCAGCTCGTCTCAGGGAGGACGAGGCCGTGGCCGAGGCGGCGGCGGTCGCGGACGCGGAAGAGGCGGACGGGGCAACGTGGCCGGCCCGACGGGCGACAAGGACACGGAGGCGGCGCGGCGGAGGAAGGAGGCCAGCAAGGGCTCGCGCGCGAACCACAACCGCAGGGACCAGAGGGCGAGGAAGATGGCCAGGGGCGGGCTGCCGGGTTAGACGGACTACCTGGACGCCACACAGCTAATGTAATCTTTGCCTCTTGGCGCCACCCTGACTTGAACTCCGCGCCGTCGCTTCCGCCGCCGCAGGGCGCTTCCCCGTGGCCGTGAAATCGTCGTAGAGATCCTCTGCGCTTAAGGTCAGAGCATAGGGGCTCTTGATGTCCACGATGCCCGGCGTGACGGCCTGCGGGGTGAGGCCGAGGCCGTGAACGGCGTCCGTGGTGCTGGTGAAGGAGGAGCCTGCCTCTTCCACCCCCGTGTGCCGGCCCCACGACGCGTCTTTCGGGGTTGCCAGCTCCGAGGAGCCACCTACCGAAGGCATGTCCCCGTGGTCGCCGATCATGGAGCGCAGCGACTCCCGCGAGCTGCGCCTGCTGTCGAGATACGTCCGCCGGTCGTAGCACTGGCGGCAGCTGGGGTACACGGGGTAGCAGTCCGACTCGTCGCGGTACTGCGGCAGCTGCGGGCGGCCCTGCTGGTCGCACCGCTCCTGGATGTCGTCGAAGAGGTCCTCGACCGGCGTGAAGAAGGTCATTCTGGGCCCCGGGCCGAAGTACTTGTTGCGCCCCCAGAGCTGGCCGACGAGCGCGTTGGACTCGGCGTCTACGATGGCGGCCCCGCTGTCGCCCTCCACGCCGATGCCGCCGCGGATCCAGCCGTCCTCGTTGTCGTAGGGGTAGGGCTCCTCGACGAACCACTCTCGGGTGGCCTTGCCCGTGCCGTTCTCCTCGGCGGAGACGTAGGCCGGGATCTCGCAGATCTGGCCGCGCTGCTGGCCTGAGGTCCTGCCGGTGGACACGACGGACGCGCCGGGGTTGACGGGGCTGGTGCTCTTGATGGGGAGCTCCTTGACCAGGGGCATGCCCATGGTCTCGGAGGGGAAGTGGCGGAGGATGTTGGCCTGGCGGGTCTTGGAGGCGATGAGGATCCAGTCGGTCACGATCAGCGGTGGCTCCTTGCCGCAGTCTTCCCAGTAGGGGTCGTGAGAGATGCGCGTCGTCTTGAGGTCCAGACCCGAGGTTGCCGTGAGGTTTCCGAGGGCAAAGTCGGTGCCGTCGGGGATCGTGTCGTGGCGCTCGTCGATGCAGCCGGCGCGGTCGGCGGGGGAGGGGTGCTGGACGGCGATCTGACCGTCGTGCTGGAACGCGTCAACGAAGGGGTGGAAGTTGGCCAGCCAGTAACCCCCGCCGCCGATGACCAGACACGGCCCAAGGGTTGAGGTGCTCTCGTCGAAGTCCTTCGTTCCCGCGACGCCTATGCTGTCGCCCATGCACGGGTTCTCAAAGTAGTACGGGTTCCGGGCCATACACACTTCGTCGAGCATGTCCCTGCCGAGGCCGCGCGCCCAGACACGGTCGATAGTGCCGGTTGTGAAGACGAAGGAGACGGAAGCCCGGTGCGATTCTGGGAGGAGGTCCCGGACGTGGGCGGCGATGATGAGGCACCGGGCCCGCGAGGGCTTCTCTTTAGTCATGATGCAGATGCGGCGGAGCCCAGGGGCCTTCCCGCGGATGACGCTGACGACGTGGTTCGGGCCGCACCATTTCGGGAGGAACTCGACGAGGAAGGGTAACACGCCGTGCTCCCAGGCGACAGGAAAGCTGGTGCCTTCAACGAGGCGGGAGCCTTGCGCGCGTGAGAAGTCGCTCGGGCTGTCGTCTGCTGTGCGTGGAGTTTGGCCTGCTGGGTTAGAGAAAGCATAACCAGATGGCGACGGGAGACTTACCGTGTTGCCTTCTGTACTTTTTCTCGACAACTGCTCGAAGTTGCTCGCGGCACTTTTTCTTGGAAAAGGCGACAGAGAGCACCTGCTTAATGGCTCGGTCCTCCGTAGTGTCCTTTTGAACGACGGCGCTGCCCTGAGATGAGCCTGAGCTGGCCATGGCCGGAGCCATAGGCTTCTGAACGGTGTCGACAGCCGCCGCTTTTCCCTCGCCCGCGTTGGGATGGGCACACCTGACGTGGCTCTCCAGTATCCTCTTGCTCTGGAACGAGCTCTCGGTGCATCCCGGGGCCGGGCAGACGAGGAGGTGCTCCAGCTGGACGTGCCACGTCAAATCACCCTTGGATTCGAACCCCGGCTGCTCGCAGCCTGCCCAGTTGCACTTGTGCTTATGCAGAGTCTCGAGGTGGAGCTGGAGATCCGCCTCCCGGTCGAACGCCTCGTCGCAGTGCGGTCCAAGGCATACGAATCTGCTCTGCGCGCGCTCAACCTTTTGCGTCGGCGATGGTCCGCGCGAGCGTTTCCTCGAACTTGGAACCGGCCACTCGTAGGGCATATCCGTCTGCGTCGGCGAGTACCCGGAGCCAGCCGAGGAGGGTTGGGACACACTGGCCGAAGAGTATGTCACGCTGCTGACGGTGCTCAGTGCGGGCGTGGGCGCCTGGGCTGCAGGGGGCTGCCCGTAGACTTCATCAAAATCCAATGGGAGGCGCTTGGAATAGTTTGGGTCCATCGGACCGAGTCCTTGGGCCTGGGGCCATCCGTTCTCCCCGTAGATGGCCGGGCCGTAATGGAACGGGTCGAAGAAGGGGCCATCTGCAGGCGGCCACGAAGGCAGCGAGGCGAAGGGGTCAGGGCCCTGGAGAGCGGGTCTCGTGGCGAACAGAGGGCCTTGATGGTTTCGTTTATGCATCTTGGAGGGCCTCTCGTCGAGAGGAGGGCGTCGTGATTGGGACATGGCGATGACGGGTCGTCTGGCTTACACCGGGCAAGTGTGGATCGCTGGTGTGGATGGCAGTAGCTGGCGAAGCAATTGGAGTTTGTGTTGGCGTAATATGGAAGAACTGGCGTCGCTGGTTATGCAAGTGGAGGTAGAAAAGAGACGAAGAAGGCGAGGCGAAAGTTCGAGGCGTGGGAAGAGCGCGTGGTGGTGACGGGGGAGGGGACCTGGGCGGTCCATGACGGCGGTGCGATGCGGCACAGTGCTCTTGGGTTGGTTGCCTTTTGATGTACACCGTCGACACGTGACGTTTTGGACACTGTGTGAAGCGGCTGAAACACACAGCCAACACAGTGTGCGGATTCTGTCGCACGCAGCAAAGACCTCGGTCCACCCTTCCAGCGGCCTCATCCTTCTCTCACCGAGAAGGAAGTGGCGGACCACATTGGATGGTCGCTCAATCTGGGAGTTGGAGGTGAGACATCGGAACACCATTTCCAAAGACTTTAACCCTGCCGCAAGTACGGGATTAAGTTGGAATCATAATACCCACAAATCTATTGACGATCAAGAAGAATGTGATGAGCGACCGTCCGTGAGGAGAATCCTGAGTTGTTCCATACTGTTGAAACTCCTTGAGGTTGCATTATAGTACCACTTACTATTACTCTTGCCGTTGTCTGAAATTGTCACTATCGCCCGTTATCGTCGTCGTTGTCGTCCGTCGTCATTACCGCTGCTTGTGGGAGTTGGGAGATGATAGTTCCCTATAGGTATGCTGGCAAGAACAACAAGAACGACGGTAAATTGAGTGTTTGCCAATAACTCGTACAGCCTATTCAATCGAAAGCAGGTCTGTCTGTCACAACTAAAGCTAGGAGGTACTTCTGTAGTTGCTGGAGCAGAAACTAAACGCGTCTGTTTTTCGCGGTGACAAGATCTCGTTGCGGAGCACTTGAGGGTAGGTTTTAAGCGACCCCAGGTCACTTGCATTTTTTGAAGTCGACTTGGGCGCGAAAGGCATGGTTCCTGCGTGCACCTCGGCCAGACAGCCGAGTCCCAGACCAATCACGACTCACGGAAACCCCCACCCTATCCTTGGAAGCTGCGATGGATATCCATCAATTCTCTCTTGCTTCCATCATGATTCAATTGCAACGTGTGCATTCTCGCAACTCGTAGACGGCAGATAGTTCTCAAGTTCTCGCCCTTGACGTTGATAATGACCATCCTTACTCCTTATCATCTGTAGACTTAGTTTCCAGCCTGTAGCGGTGGCGGAACATCCTCAGTCGTTTTTGGCGAGCAACCAAAGCTCCTATGATTGAGCATCGCTCTAGACCATTCTCGTCACGACTCCCTCCCGAGACCGTGGTTGGCTAGTGGAGCCAAACGCACAGTCAAAAGCTTGTCGCTGTCATGTTCGCAGAATAGGGCCCCCTCGTGACTTGAACCATGCACGTGGCGAGACATCCCAGCCGATCCAACCCGGAGCCCAGAGGACATCTACTAGTCTGTAAGAAGAAAGACTTGGCATCGCCGTTATGGCCGATAACGGTTTTCTATGCAACTCTCCAGACTCTCCCAAACTCCAACGCCCGCATGCCGCAAGTTGTCGAAATCGGGCTCTGCGAGAGTCAACACTCTTATCGAAACTTTGAAGAAGAGCTTGAAGTCGCGAGTCACTCACGACTTCAAACCGAAAGATCGTCTGGTTCCACGTAATCATCCGGTCTAACCTCCCAAGACCACAAGTTGAGACGAACACAGACACACCGGTTGTGGAAGGAAAGCCTTACCGGACTATGGACACGGAAAATAACACATCTATTCGGACTTTGAATTCGACCTGTCCAGCCCGCGGGCCTCGCGGACCCCACGGGGACCACGGGGACCACGGCTTTAACACACTGCGTCGCTCTATTACTGACAATATCACATTCGCGGATTCCGCCGGGTAGTTTTCGCAACGGCTTTGTCCGAGATATGTATTTTTACACCCTCGCGACAGAGAAGAGCAAGGGAGTGGCCCGTTCTAGCTCCATACCCTCCTCCTCTCCCCGCAGGGAAAGTCCGTCGGAACCTTAATGCGACATCACTCCGGGGACGTCGAACGGCAACTGTCGCCTAGCTCTGGCGCGAAGTCAAATAGACAAAATCAGACGGCCGGACCGTCGTATTGAGACGAACACTTATTTTGAATCCCTCTCTGAGTGGACGGTTTCAGGGACCAGAACGACATGCCGACCGCCCACCGCCCGCGGATGGTCTAGAATTCATCTCCCAGGGGGGGCGGTTTGAGTCATTCGAACCCAGCACTTCGGTCCCATCGTCCGACGATATGGGTCCATTCGCGGAGGGATCGCCCTCTGACAGGAGGCGGCCGCAGACCAGACCATCGGGTCAAAGAGTCTTTTCCAACAGGTTGCTCTATAGAATGAGCATATACCGAGTTGTTCCATTCTGCGAATCGGCTGTAGCCGTCACCGTCGTCTCAGCATGAAAGCTCGGCCTCGGTCCCGGCCCCCTGTGAGACATCGTCGGGTGCCCCGGGACTTGTATACCAGCTCATTTGCTTTAGAGTTTGGCCCGGCTACTTGCGAGATGGGTCTCGACAACTCAATCATTGTGGGGATATTTGCGTACTTTGTGGTTCAGTCGCAGTGTCTTGGGCTGGGAACAAGGGAGTCTTTCAACTTTCGGCTGCACAGCCCTCATAGCTAGTCCTCGATGTTGCCACACTTGCCGCCTATAAAGGGGACGGCTCTTCCTCGACTTGACAACAATTCCTCATCACTACAACTCAGACTCTTTCCATCATAACCAATTTCCACAAAAACACACAGTCTCTCGAACCAAACGCTTTTAAGCAACACCTCCTCAGTCAAAAATGCAGTTCCTCAACATCGTCTTCGGCATCGCCCTCGCCCTCGCCGTCCCCGCCCAGGTTCGTCAACATAGAAAATCCTCCCAACCGCTGACAGGAGCCGAGAAGAAAGCTAACCTGTCATTTCCTCCAGGCCGGCCAGTGCATCCAGCTCGGCGCCTGCCAAGAGGGCAACGCCATCGAGATATGCACGTCCGGAAGCTGCCACCAGAAGCTCGGCCAGACCTGCACCATCAGCGGCAGCACCGTCTCCTGCCCCAAATAAGCTCCTTCCGGGCCTTTTCAACCTATGGATTCCTGTCACGGGGTTCGTGTAGAGGCGGCAGTCTTTGGATAGTGGTCTCATCTCAATACAAGTTCGAACTTTTCACATCTTCAACCGCCGTCTCTCTTGCCTTTCATCGTGACTCAGTTTGAACATGTGTGACGCTGCAGAAGTGGAACCACTGCAAGCAGCACTGCTATTTACACCTACATACCTACATGTACGTATCACGACAACATGTATGGAGCATGCCTAGTTAAGTATGTATAGACTAGCTCATGTTCACCAACGTGAATTGTGTGGCTTGTTTTGATTGGTCCGCCACCAACCTACCTGGTTTGGACTGTCGACATGAGGACCTTCGTTGCATGCCTACCTACCTTGGTAGCTCAGTCGACGGCGTCCCCTGGTTCTCAAACTTCTTTCACACATTGATTCCTTACATAAACCCGGTTCAAGTTAAGGCCGCTCTCGCTGTTCAACTTGGTTGGTGTGTTTCTCAAAATTCCACTGGCTCGGTGACTGTTTATCGCAGCAGTCAAATGCCCGTTGCTTTCTGTGGTGGGGCATGTGACGATCTTCAGGTAGCCTATCGCGAGCTAAAGATCCTTCGTCCCTGCATCGCTAGCTCAAGAACGGCGCGATCTTGTCTTGATAATCTCGTTCTTCCCCAGCATGCATCAGACGCCACAGTTAACTCCCCTCTTTCAACTTCAACAACCACTCCCATTACCGCTCCATGGCGTCGATCTACACGCGGCGTCTTCCAGCAAGATGGATCCGACTCATCGTCCTCCACCCCGGCTCCGGGCCGGACCCCATCGAATTCCACTTCAAGGAAACCAGCATCGACGACCCGCCGCCCTTCCAAGCGCTCTCCTACGTCTGGGGCGACCCGACCTTTTGCTGCGAGGTCCACTGCTCCGGGAACTCCGTTTCCATCACGCGGAGCCTCTTCGACGCCCTGCGGCATTTTCGGCTTCCGGACGCGGAGCTCACGATATGGGCCGACGCGGTCTGCGTGAACCAGGCTGATATGGAAGAGCGCGGCGAGCAGGTCCAGCTCATGCGGGAGATCTACTCGCGCGCCGCGGGAGTTGTGGTCTGGCTCGGCCCGGACGCCGAGGGGCATGCTGCGCGGGCGATCCCGCTGATTGAAGCTATTTACCACGCCTGCCGGGTCCATGCGCTTTCGAAGGGCGTTGGGCTGCTTAGCATGGCGCATTTCACGCCCGCGACGGAGAGCCAGGAGGGGCTCGCTGGCGTTTCTCTATCGGACGTCGCTGCCGCTGCTGGGCGGGCGCCTGACGAAGCGTCCTGGGATGCGCTTCGTTGGCTGCTGTCTCGGCCGTGGTTCACCCGGGTGTGGTGCGTGCAAGAGATCGTGCTCGCGTGGTCGTCGAGGGTCTACGTCGGCTCCCGGTCCTTTGACTGGGAGAAGCTGGGCGTCACCGCCGCGTGGTTTAGCGAGCAGAACCTGGCCAGCGACTACGACGTGCCGCGAGAACTCCAGGGGGTGAGCTGGGAGAATGCGTGTGGCATGTTCGGCACGAGCGAAATATCTGAGTTGAGCTTTCTTGAGATACTCACCACTTTCCGGGACTTTGATGCTACCAACCCTCGGGACAAGGTGTACGGCCTCCTCGGGCTTGCCAGCGAAGAGGCCCTGGAAGGGTTCCCCGGGGTAGACTATCGGAAGAGCGTCGCTGAGGTCTATGCCGACGTAGTCAAGATGTCGGTTGCCAGCACAGGCACCTTGGTCTCGATGTGCCACGTCAAGCATGGGCGTGAATACTCGCGGACCAATTTCCCTTCGTGGGTGCCTAGGTGGGACGTCAGCGAAGACGTGAGCAATTTCTTGAACACTCTATCGGTGGATGCCTGGGAGGAAGGAGACAAGCACGGCCTACCACGCTTGAGCGGATTCGATCCGTCGCCAGATGGCAACGTCTCGCTATCTGGTGTCCGTTTCGACTCTATCGCGTGGACCACCGACGTCCTCGGCATTGAACACTTCAAAGAAGACCTCACTCCCTCGGAGGCATCGGCCCACCCCTTCCTCGAAATCTGGCATCGTGCGTCGTCGAATAAGTGCTACGCGCTCTTCCCAAACACAGCGAACTGGTTTTCAGCCGTCCTGGAGATGGCACTGACGCTCACCGCCGGTTTCAACGACGGCTACGAGACGGTGGTCGAACTCGAGCAGGACGACCAACAGCAATTCTACGCTGACTTCCTCACCTACATTCGGCAGCTCTTTGATGCGGCAGGCAAAGAGCCCAAGACTTTCGATCCTCTGGAGGTCGCACTCTGTGAGGGGGATGCCTCGCGGTACCGGATCGCTGCCTCTAGGTCCTGCGACCAGCGGCGCGTCTTCGAGACAGAAAGGGGTTTCTATGGGCTTGCGCCGGCTTGTGCCAGAGAGGGGGAATGGGTTGTTCTCCTGCATGGAGGACCGATACCGTTCGTACTGAGGCAGGTTGATGAAGGTTGGGTTCTACTGGGGGACTGTTTCGTGGGGCCGCTGATGCCTGAGTCGGCGGACGATGATATTCGGGGAACATTTGGCGAGGAAGAAAGTTTTAATCTCATCTAGCAAGAACTACAGTGACAACAGGGACATGGGAACAGCAGCAACATTAGAAATCGTAGGCTCGTCCAAACATAAGTTTAACTCAAAGTTCCTGTAGTTACCTGTAGTTTCTTTAGGTAATGTGAGTTTTGGTGCCGTTATTAGACAGAGTATGTTAAACCCTTCAACGTTGTTCGTGAGTTGTTGACGTCTACTGGGCTGTGAGTGGTTGTAGTTGACAAGACGTGCCCGCTGTCTATTGCTGCGCCGCCAACATACTGGGCAGGTTTCGTGGTTATTACATCATTTTATGCAACCCAATCCTTCCGGGTCGAAGGGTCCAACCAACACCTGCTCTCCAGCCCACAAGCTTCTCAGCTGGCTTCCAACACTCTCTTTTTTGCCGGCGGACGGAAACGCGGGCGAGGAAGCGGGGTTTTGAGTGTTTAAAAATCGCGAGACCTTCTTTCCGTCGTCCCCGTCTTTCTTTTGCTCATTATGCTAGAGATTTATGAAACTGCACTGATTCTTGCATCTCGTTTAGTCGATCGTCCCATTTTCGTCATCGCGTGATACGACCGGCATCCGAGGCCCTGATCAACGAAGTACAAACACCCCCACGACCCAAATGTCTTCCGAGCCGCCCCACCCACTCGGCAGCCCGCTCAGCAGCCCGAGTCTCGTCAGCCTAGACGGCGAGGCGATACACACGCACCCCAAGTTCCAAGAGAGCCTCAAGTTCCTGGACGAAGTCAAGGTTGGTATCACTCTTACTGCCTCTAATTGACGTCGAGCCCTGACGGAGGAGCGATTCGCAGAGGCGGTTCGAGACGACCCAGCCGGAGGTCTACCCGGCCTTCATCCAGGCCCTCAGCACCTTCAACCAGGCCGCGCCCCGGACCCGGGAGGAGGCGGACAGGAACCTCGCCGAGATCCACGCGACGGCCAGGGCCCTGCTCCGGGGCCACGGGGACCTTCTGGAGAGGTTCGAGAGCGGCCTGCCCGCGGAGTACCTGCATAAGAGGGCAAAGTCCGAAGGTCAGATCTGAGTAGTTGGCCGTTTTTTTCTGTCGGGTTTATCAAGCTAATCATTTCTGCTCGATCCGTCACTGTGCCCTCCGAGTGTTAGAACATGATTGGCCTGTGATGAAGTCTTCAGGTGGTCGCAGTCTCGTGTCGTATTGACAATGCGGTGCAGTGTGCATGCTTGGTTGAAGCGCAGGGGCTTCGGTTGCACAAGCGGCTATCAGACGCCATCCTGAGTGACATCCGTGGAGTCCCTTGGAAAGACTGCAAGCATCTCACTGAACCGATCCCTACCGAGAGCATCGTCTGATACTTGGCGTAATTCCGTTCTCATGGGACGAAGCATCCAAACACATCTCCTCATCATGATGGCATCTCATAACCGAAAACCCCCTCATCTAATGGATACACCAACCCCTAACTGGTCATTTGCTTGGGCTTTTCCGGGTTGTCCATCTTGGCACGTTCCTTTTTCCGCCATCCAACCTATCATAACTCAAGAGGGCTCGTATCTCATCCAATTTACCCCAACTTTCCCCAAACGCGGTCGAAAGACCTGACGACATGTTTCTCTGCAACCCTTGTCCCCAGCTAGCGGAGATCCTCCGCAAACACGCTCCAACTCCGCATCAACTCCAGCCAACCACGAGTTGTCAATGCCGCTTCCCCGCAACTCCCAACTTGTCTTGGCAACCTACTTTGCACCTAAACCTCGTGGACGTGTGCCCAGAGTAACACCTCAGGAGGTTCCGTAACCAGCTCAACTGCCTCGTCTGATTGGGCCGTGTAACGACGAGTCGCTCTTCGGCTCTTCATGGTGCCAAATTCCCCGTGCCCAGGACCGGGAGTTGCCTGCTCGCCGAGCGCGCCGGCCAATGACGAGCGGGCACGGGGCGTTCCCCCGTAACCCCGGACTGTGCCGGTTTGCGGGGGTGGGTTAGACTGAGACCTACCAGGCGGAGAAGAACGCAGTGAATTCGTTCGGGATCCTCGTCATCCAGGAGAGCTCCAGAGTAAGATTTAGCCAGAATGTGCTCACTGAGCATGCGCCGAGGTAGCTTTCCAAGGATACGGTTCGGACGCAAGGGCATGTCATGTCGGCCGATCGGTGAGCGAGCGGCTGTGTGACCCCCCTTCCCGGCAGCCCCAGAATCCGGCTTCTCGAAGTTATATAGTCCCGTTGCCGGCATCTTGTCGGACTTAAAGTCCGCCCTCTGTTCCCTCTCCCCGGTTCACTTACACCGTTGATCAGCTTGTCATACCCAATACCGTTTGCATATCGCCCAATAATCCGCCATGGCGTCCAAGGGCGACCACGATGTTCAGCACCTGCGCAAGGCGGCCGAGAACGAGGTCGAGGAGAAGCTCGGCCAGTCGGCCATCTTCGAGGCCAAGCAGGCCTCGGACGACGAGCACGCGCAGACGCTCATGCAAGCCCTCAGCCAGAACCGGAAAGCCGTGTTCTGGTCTGTGATGATCTCCATGTCTATTGTCATGGAAGGGTAAGGAGCTTTGGTGTGAACGCCCTATGATCTGTCTGGGTTGGCCTGACGACTGTTGGATGTAGATACGACGTCATCCTGATCAACAACTTCTTCGCGTACCCCGAGTTCAAGAAGAAGTACGGCAGCTGGTACAACGACGAGATCGGGTACCAGGTCTCCGGGCCGTGGCAGACCGGGTTGACCATGGCTGCCACGACCGGTGCCATCTTCGGTAGGCTATCTACCTAACATTTGAGTTACTGTAGAGCGAAGCTGACGACTTACAAGGTGGTTTGCTGAACGGATTCTTCGCTTCCAAGTACGGATACCGCTGGGTCATGATCGTCGCCATGGGGTTCCTGAACTGCTTCATCTTCGTCGTCTTCTTCGCCCATTCTTCTGCGATGCTGCTGGTGGGCCAGATCCTCTGCGGCTTCTCGTGGGGTGTCTTCGCAACGCTCAGTCCGGCATACGGTACGCCATGTGCACAACATGATCAGAGATTGGTCTACGGTTGCTGATGATGTTGCACTTATAGCCTCCGAAGTCTGCCCGACGAATCTTCGCGGATACATGACGACCTATGTGCGTTTCCCTCCATCGTTTCCTTCCTCTACCGACTCCACCCTCCATCAGTTCCTGTTCTTGTCGCTGACTTGAACCTTGCAGGTGAACCTTTGCTGGGCAACAGGCCAGCTCATCGCCGCAGGCGTCCTCCGCGGCTGCCTCAGCATAGAAGGCGAAATGGCCTACCGCATCCCCTTCGCAATCCAATGGGCAAGTCCAAACCCCCATCCATCTGTCACCACAAACGTAAACTAACCCTATCGAACCTCACAGCTCTGGCCCATCCCCCTAATGGTAGTAGCTTACCTCGCCCCCGAGAGCCCGTGGTACCTCGTCCGCAAGGACCGCCTCGACGAGGCCCGCCGCTCCATCGAGCGCCTCAGTGGCGACAAGACGCAGGACCAGATCAGCGCGCAGCTCGCCATGATGCTGCACACCACCAAGGTCGAGTCCAGTGTCTCGAGCGGCGTGTCGTACAAGGACTGCTTCAAGGGGATCGACCTCCGCCGGACCGAGATTTGCTGCCTTGCGTTTGCGGGGCAGGTCATGTCGGGCAGCAGTTTTGCGTACACGCCGACGTACTTCTTCACGACGGCTGGGATGGACACTGCGAATGCGTTTGAGTTGAGTTTGGGTGCTAAGGGGATGGCTTTCATTGGGACTGTCCTGTGAGTCGGAGTTCACCTTGGGATTCTCAGGGCTTCGCTGACATTGAGTACAGGTCTTGGTGGCTCATCACGCACTGGGGCCGTCGGACCATCTATGTCTCGGGTATTGGCCTCCTCACTGTCATCTTGTTCATCATCGGCATCCTCGACGTGTCTCTCGGTGAGAGGGGACTGTGGCCCTCCGGGGGCCTTTGCGTCTTCTGGCTCTTCATCTACGTGAGTTCTCGTTTTGAATCGGCGTGGCGACACTTTACTAACAATTCAAAAGTCGCTGACCATCGGCCCAATTACCGTAAGACCCCAAACCCCAGTGTCCAGTCCGTTATTCCTTGAAATTCTAACCCCCTCCTCAGTACAGTGTCATCAGCGAAACTTCCTCAGTCCGCCTCCGCCCCCTCACAGTCGTGCTCTCCCGAAACGCCTACCAACTAGTCAACATCGTCTCCCAAGTCCTGCAGACTTACATGATGTGCGTAACACGCAATCGTCGCCCTTGCAAACTCTCAACATGCTGATCAAGACGTGTAGGAACCCGACCGAGTGGAACCTGAAGGGCAAGGCAGGCTTCTTCTGGGCAGCCACGGCGGGCATCATCTTCGTCTGGTCCTTCTTCCGGCTGCCCGAGGTCAAAGGCCGGACGTACGAGGAGCTGGACATCCTCTTTGCGCGCCAGATCCCGGCGAGGGAGTTTTCGAAGGCGCATGTCGATGCGTACGCGTCGTCGGACCGGGTTGAGGATGTCATGGAGGCGACGCCGCACAAGGCGGAGGATTTGTGAAATCCATGGAAGTGAGATAGGTCCGTGTTCTCTGGTGGATTTGAACGAGGCAGCAAGAAAGAATCCATGAATACCGAATGAGATTGCTTAAGAATTATTGCGGGTTAGACGCTTGCAATCGACTTGGGCATCATGTGCAAATGATTCCGCCTCGCGCCGTGAGATAAATCGCAGGTTTTTGGGTTGCATCTCGGCTTTGCTTCTTCTCGCTGGCGCAAGCGATGACTTCCAGCGAGATCACTCGCCCCTGATGCATCGCCGTCGCCCGAAAAGGCGTTTCTAGTCACTCATGCGATCCCCAGCTGCAGACATGTGCAAGAAGATTGTATGCAGGTCGGGCGTTCACATTTGGCGTGACATTGACTGCCGCACGACGTGACAATATAAATGTTGAGGTGCGTATTAACTAACTAAGACTAGAGAACTCCAAGACACTAGTTGATGCTCACGATCCGAAGTCGGGGAACAGATGTGGACAAAGTTATCTGCTAGGATAGAGGGTTGTGGTAAGCTGCGGGTTAGGGTTAGGTGAGAAATAGTTCAGGGTGTGCATTTTTACTGCAGGGTAGGTTGCACCACGCTGCAACAGACTTGCTGGCGGAAAAAAAGCTTTCGAGCGATTTCACGTATTTCCCAAGCAAGTCCAGGCCACTGGCCGCCTGCAGCACTAGATGATTGCAGCTCTGTGGTTGGCTCGCTTACCACGGCCAGTAAAAACACACGGACAAGTAGGTGGGGGAACGGATTTCACTCTAGGGTAAGTTATTTTCACTACAGGGGAAGTTACACGACGACTTGCTCGCGAAAAAAAAGCATTCGAGCGATTTCGACCTCTTCCCAGGCTAGACCGGGCACCGGCCACCTCCAGCGCAGCGAAAATCTGCAACCCCCTAATTGGTCCGCTTACCCAGCCAATCCGAGCGACACAGCCAGAACATTACTGTTACGGTCAGCTATCCGACAGTAGGGTCTGCTAACAGAAGTTGGGGATTGACCCTGTAGAACAGTTCTCGTGGCACTGGGTTGTAGTGTCGTAGGCTGTAGTAGATCAAGTCTTCAGAGGCTAAGGTGATCAGTCTTAGACTCAACAAGGTAATTCGCA
>WIGN01000470.1:0-26381 GCA_014235955.1 Colletotrichum sojae
AAATTTTTAAAAAACAAGTAAAAAAGTAGCTTTTACTAAGCGATAAGTCGTGTCTCACTCGCTTATCAACTACGTTAACCTAAATGATATAGACTTAATTTAATTAAAGAGAAAGTACTTCTCTAATACGTTATTAAATAGAATTCTAAAGGATTTCCTTTATAGTTTACTAGTATAGAAGATATAACTACTTTCTTACTACAGGTGTGTAATAGTAAGTCTATTAGTAAGTATTAGGCTAAGTAGTTTATAAACTTATAACTATTATTAAAAACTAACTAAATTTCATTATTTATATAATTATTAAAGAGTTCTTTAAGAAGATCTTATAGTTATTTTAGAGTACTTTATATTATTATACAAAATAATAGCTAAATATAGAATTAGAGAGAGAATACATATAATCTTAATAAGACTAGTTAGTTTTATAATAAATATTATTACTATATTAATAGTAGTAATACGTACTAATAGATATAGTAAAGTAAAGTCTATCTAACTTAGTAGCTATAAATAGACTAGTTATAGTTATTAAATATATTAATTTAGATAAGTAGTATAACTATGTCTTTATTTATAATTGTTTAAGGCGCCTATTACCTTACTAGTTAGACTACGGACTTAGGTTTTTTAAATAACTAGATTATTAAACTAACTACTTTTAAATAAACTAGTAACAAAATAGGTCTAAACTAGATTAAACACTTTAATAAATATACTAAGAGTTGTACTAAGAGTTGTACTAAGAGTTGTACTAAGAGTTGTACTAAGAGTATTTATTAAATACTTATTATTAATAATTATAAGAGCTATTTATTAGTAGAATTCAATAATTACTATAAATAGAACACTATTACTACTATTAGAATACCTCTATGTTTATCTTATCTACTCTAAGTATTAGATATTACTCTATATTCACTTCTAAAACGCGTATATAGTAATAAAATTAATCTCTTTATTTAATTCTCTATGAACTATATCACTAAGTCCCAGTTCTTTATTACCTTCTATAACACACACACCAAAGTTTTTATAGAGGAAAATATGAAATCTATATTTATAGATACTAGAATTAGTTTATAGAACCTAGAGTATATTATTTAAAAGCTTAATACATATCTATAAATATTAATACCTCTTATTACTAACCCTTTAACCCCAATAACTTAGTAGTTATAAACGCCTTCTAACCTATGATAAACTATTTTATAGTTTAACTTTATCAAAAAATAAATCTTTATCTATTAGAGAGGCTTTTTAATTTTAATAATTAAAGTAGTTAAGTAAATATTAAAGAGTATATAAGTAACAGCGTACTTAATTACTCTTTTGACTAATAGGGTTTATATACTTAAGAATATAAATATAGTACTTACTAAACGCTAGAGAACTAAAAAGTCTCGGGTATAACTTGGAGGGGCACTTAGTATAGAAAAAGTTTAGGTTTTACTATAAGAGAAATAGAAAGGGAAACGTCTAGTACTTCGAGATAACGAGGAGGGGGGTCTATTAAAGAGGACTCACCCAGCTCGGAAACGCTATAGTATGTGTAGTGAGACGAAACATAACGCGCGAACCTGTTCTAAAGATATAGAATTATCGAATGATTTAAATAGCGAAACCGAACAGTTAATTTAATGTGTTATAGTTAAGAAATGCTTAATATTATAGTAAGGGTAGGAAAAAGCTTACTACTAACTAATACTCGCCACTAACTAGTAAACTACGTTAAGGTAATTAATAATAGTAGTATTATATTAATACTATTATAATAATAATAATAGGACTTTAAAATAGGAGTTAAAAAACTAATACTATTACTAAGAATAAAAGTATAACTAAATCTAAGTAAAAAGTTTATAAATATTAAGTAAATTATAAAGATTAAATAAGTTATTATAAAGACTATAAAGTATAAACTGAGTACTTACTACTACTATATAGTTATGAAGTAGGCTTTAAAATGTATATAAAGTCTGATTTATTAAGTAATACTTTAAATTTAATTTATAGGCACTAGCTATTATAAAAAAAATTTAAAGTTATACCTCTTTAAATTACCAATTGAAAAAAGTGTCCGAATCCGTCGATCGGAAGGGGAGGGGGGAGGGAGCAATCGGTAGAGTAGGGTGGGGTCTTAGCTAAAAGTTAGGGTCACCTCTTAGGAGTTAAGGAGCATAGACACTAGCAACCTTTATTCCATAACAGGGCCAAACCTACCCTTGACGGTATATTCACTGTACGTCCCTGCTGCCTAGGGCCCGTCTTAATAACTATTACGAGATTGTTTACCTACGCCTGAACTGTCTGTATAGGTTCTGAACCTTGAATATATAGACGCTTCTGCTACTGGTAGCAGCGAGGTTACTGCGATCGGACTTATTGGTCCCTTTTTGCTTTTTTTCTTTTTTCCTTCTTTTCCTTTTCTATTAAAATTGGGTAAAAACTCTCCTCCATAAATGACTTCTTGTATATAGAACATGTAAAAGTAACGATGTGTGCACAGTACCATTGCTTGGGTTTTGTTAGGATCTTACTATTTTGGTGTTCTGGTGTGTTGAACAGGATTCCATAGTTTTTCATTCTTGTCTGCTATCCCCAATCTCGAAACAAAGTTGTTCCTCATGGGCCAGTCCGCCCAGATTGAAACGCCGTTTCAGATTCCCAGTCATATCTCCGTGTGAGGTCGAGCACTTCGACCATTTCATGCAACCCAGATGCTCCCAAACTCCTGGCCAATGGCACAATGTAGACTGACAAGAAAAGAAACCATGCGGTTCATTGTCGTTAATATGAACAAGTTACAAATGATGAGTGCTCTAGGACAAGGATCCCGTCTTGACTTGATTTCTCTGCGAACCTGTTTATTGCTGAATCAAGCCAGGAGATCCCGGCATGGATAACGGCGTTGTGGGATACTCGTACCCAGCGTCGGAACAGTTGGCCGAGTGGTCAAACGAGTGTGAGAGCGGAGGAGTCTGCTCATCAACCCATCAGCACTGTGGATCGCGGGGAGATAGATTCCGCGGATAACTCACATGAGGGTTCGACGGGTCGTAGGAGCCGGGCACATTCATGTCGATGCCGGGAATGTAGCCATAGTTCATGTAAGGGGAGAGGCCATCGTCACTGGGGTACGATTCACGCTTGATGGCGTCGTTGAAGTGGTTCATAGGCGGAAGGGTGACCGGAACCGCTGCTGCAAGGTAGCCGGGATAGCCATCGGCAGTTGTCATGGGGTACGACTGTGTTGTGTAGGAAGGGGCCAAAAGCATCTCCTCGGGCGGTGGGTAGGTCGAGTAGGCAAAAAGAGGGGGTGTGTTTGATCTTTCACGGCCGTCGTCGTAGGGCTGCGCGAAAAGGAGCTCGTCGTCGTTGTGCATCGGAGGGGTAAACTGTCCTTGGTTCATGGCCTTAGTCGGGGCGGGCGGTTTTTGCGACTTGGCCGAGGGCTGTGAATGGCGCTTCGAGGTCTTCGCTGGTGTCTGCTTCTCGGCGGGGTTCGGGGGTGAGGTAGTGGAGCCTTCCTGTCCCGCTCGCCTCTCGAGGTCCTCGAGACGCCTCTTGAGCTTCTTGCCTGCATATGTCTATTAGTACTCCAGGCTCTCCGTGATGCGACTGGCATTATGTTGACATACGATAGTTGCGTTGGGCAATGCGGTTCTGAATCCTCCGACGCTCAGCAAGGTCGGAAATCTTAGTCCAATCTTCGTCTGGGTTCGCGGAGCTGCTGAAGGCGCTGCTGGTGCCGTGGCCCGAGTAGGCTCTTGGGGGAGGGGCAGCAGCCGCGTAGGCGTACTGGTGTTGGGACATGGTGAACATTGACATTGAGGGCAGGCAGATTCCAGACAAGCTACCTCAGCTAGGCTGGTCGTTGAAGGAAGCGACTCGAAGGTTTTGGTGTGGGCTAGAGTAATATGGATGGAGAGATGGTCTGGAAAGGCGAGCTGTTGTCATGAGATACGGCAGAAGGAGGAGAGCGAAAGGGAAGGTATTAAATAAAAAAGGCTCCAAGACTTCGTTTGATTTTCAGCCCAAGGAAGATGGACCGGAGTGTTGGAGCGATGGTAGTGGTATCAGGAGGCAGGGCTGGCGTGAACGCATCCGCGGCGCACCCGCTTGCATACACCCGTCAAGTATCCTCTCTCGGGCTGCCCTGCAAGTTGTCGACATGGGAGGACGAGGTCACCAAGGAGCGAGAGAGCGAGAGACAGCGGGACCGGGCAGGGTACGGGTACCGTGCCTGGTAGCCTGGAGGAGGGGGCGTGGCTGTGGTCCGGTGGTGGAGGGGTGCGGCAGAGGGCAAGGAGTATTCTATTCGAGTACTATTGCTACTATGTGTGTACGGATAGTAGTGTAGTGTATACGACCACCCGCAGCACACCTTAACCCCGAGGCAGGGCATCCGTATCGCGAGTGCCTGGAAAGAGCATGGCCAGGGTATGGGAGTAGGTGGGAATGGGAACGGGAATGGGAATGGGAATGGGATCGGGGGGTGGGGCGAGACTCGGTCGAGCGAGGGGTGGAGGGGGGGTGAGTAAAGCTCGTAGGGCAGAGTCACGGTGCAAACTCGGAAACGGAGCAAGGAACGGGCAGCGCCTCGCCCGCGTCCGTCGCAGTTCGCAGTGCGCCCCGAGCCCTGTGACGGGACGGCAGGGCTGGGTAAACAGAACGGTGGGCGCACCCGAGGGAGGGTAATCCATTGGACACTGGCAACTGGATATTAGATGGTGGTAGTAGCAGTTGGCTCGAATTCCCCAGCGCCGCTATGGATAGATATCCTACTAGGTATTAGCAGGGTAGTAGGTAGTGTATGCACTGGAGCACCGAGGGTTCCACCTACCAAGGTATCTGGCCAAGGTTCCTTCAAGTGAAGGAATAGTACTCGCTGGCCTGTGTTACATTACTATTTACCCACCGGGGTGCAGTTGGTGTGTCTACCTACCTACACCAGGTACATGGTAGACGAGGCACCTGGTGGAGAGTTGCGGAGATGGGGTGGCCCCGCGGAGAGTAGTCACATCACAGAATACTATGTAGTGAAGTCCGTAGATAGGTAGTCGTGCAGTGTGACCTACTTGCTATGTGGTACCTATGGAAGGTGGTGTTACAACTTACACGCAACTTATGTAGGTAGGCTGGCAAGAATGGGTGTGTGTCTGTGCAGGGGTCCAAGTCAACAACGACGTCGGGTCGAGAAAGAGACGGTGGAGGTACGTACACCGCTACCGCTGTCTCGTAGAGTCGGCTCCTAAGAGGGAACACACCCGCGGATCTGCTGGACGAAGGGCTTCCCGCCGCGGATGAACAAACGCCTGGACCACTTGTACGAGAAACGTCGAAAGGTTTGGCGCACTCATACAAGTAGTTACTCGACAACGACCTGTTGGTCTAGTGCCCACGTTTTGGGCACTTTGACTTCTTTGCTCAGTTGTTCAGCACAGCTAATTCCAATTCCGTCTCCCGAGCCCTCCTGATTGGTAATACCTTGTAGTACTATTACCTCGCCAATTTTGCCCGCTCTCTACCCACCGCGACCCTTCCATTATCACTTACCTGCACTAGGTACAAAAGTACACTGGGCTGGGCACCTACTGCGTGCTACATAAATAGCTAGGTACATTCATGTTGCATAGCATCGTCACTGAAGGGTAAACGGCAAAAGACCGAAGGTAAACGCCTCAGGAACATCGCGCGCCCTTTACTATAGGGTGGAAGTCAGGCGGCCAACTGCCAGTTCTGTAGGCCGGATGCCCCTGTTGGAACTTGGCGCTTTCCCGCCGGTCACATCCTCTCGCGCGGTCCCCCCTCCTCGTCGACGTCGTACATACTCTGCATTACACCACCCTGGGAAGCATTTCCCAATTAGGTGCCCGCCATCTCATCTAAACCCAAGCTTTGGTCCGGCGGCCGATCGTCCTGTTCCACCCCGTAACCATCTCTCACGATCAGAAAACGCGAGGATCCAGAACGAGCGCTGCTCCCCAAGACACCTAGCTCAGTCCGCAGGCAGACCCTAGCTTCTCCCAAAGTTCTTTACATGACATGACCTGCCCTACCTCCATTGCTCGACCGTGATCACCAGTGCTCTCCAGCCGAACCGGCAAGCTCCCATGGCGGCGCACGACTTGCCGCTGTGTGGTTGGGTGCTCGTGCTCTGGCAGTGGGCAATGCTGAATCCGCCTGGTCGAAATCCAATAGAAGCGATATAGCCGTCGAGAACATCGGTGTTGCTATCTTATCTACTTTGGATGCCGCACGATTTCGCAGTCTCGCTTTAGTAGGACTCATGTGCCCGCCAGTCCTGGTATGTGTCATTAACATTATCTCCCTTCCGTCGGAGGCGCGCGTGGCATCATGCGGGCAGGGTCCATGCCTGAAGTCTTGTACTGGCACCCGTGACCAGCCGGCAGTCTGGGTCCCCTGGGACGGGTCAGAGTGGGTCGACCCGCCGAGGACCCGACTCCCAGCGACATTGGATTCGCCCACGTCCCTGCCTCAGGGATCGCTTCGACGGACGGGAAACCGGGTCGCGCTAAACCCAGAACCGACCTTCGTACGTTCAGCCAATCCCGTGCTGACGGGCTGCTAGACCAAGCTTTTTCGCGTACCTAGCAAGTACGGATAGTGTGGGTAGGCGCTCCTATGTATTCTACGGTCGCATATTCCCTATCCCCGGTTGCCCCGGGTCTTTCACTGCGCCGAAGGGCAAGGCTAGGTAGCTGAACCGTGAAGCTCGGGGCAGGCGGGGACACTCTTCCACAGGCTCCACAGCGCCCGCTCGCCTACCAATCTCCTGAGGGAGAATTCGATTGCCTAGTGCCAAGCGGGGGAATCCCAACGTCGATGCCCAGATTGTGGAGCTTGAAAATTGTACTTTGTCCCCAGATGGCAGACAGTGAGTAACACCTCAACCTCTTCTTAACTACGAGTCTGCCTATACCCGTACTCAGTATCCACTACAACAAACCCGAATTATTATACTAAAAAGGATAGAAGGATTCATCTTGAGCCTTTGTACTAAAAGCGGGAAGAAGCTAATCCGACTACCACAGCCGCATAGCGCGGTGCGTCGAATCCTACCTGCTACTTATGGACAACATGAATATAAACGTGGCGATACGTGCCAGGGATCGCGAGCGGTGTTGAGCAGCCCATCTGGTGGTGTAGATGCTGATGGGTTTCACGGATATCGCCAGCGGCTCTCCACGTCGTCAAAGGCCCTCGCCTGACGCGCCAGCGCCTTACCATCTAGGGGTTCATGAAACCCAGCCTCGCTGGGGCAGTGAAGACACTGGACAGCGTGACCGCTGATAAAGTGCAGTAGTGTTGACGTTTTGCATCAGAACCTCTCTCTCTTCTCAGTCGCGTCAACTCCCGAGGCCTGGTCAGGCCGCTACCCCAGCCGTTTTTGTCGTTGCCGTCGCTAACTTCGTTGAAGAATCCTTTGGCTTCGGGGAGGGTGTCCCGTGAAATGCGAGAGTGCGAGCGGCCGCTGTGCCCCCGTCCCCACCCGACAGAGAACTCGAGATAGCATTCATTTTACCTACACTCTCTGTCACACACACACACACACACACACCATGATCTTCCGCCCTACGGGATACGTAGTACTACTACTACCCGTGGTAAGGCAAAGAAAGCCCAGACCCAATCTTGCCTCCTTGCCTCCCTACCCAGACTAGGTGCCCTGCGGCGCAGTTCATAAAGTACTGACTGGCTACAAGCCCCCTCCCCCTCAAGCACGGCCTAATCTCCATATCCGAGAGCTCGTTCTCGGCCCCCAATGACGAAGCTTCCCACGTGCTTTGTAACACGTCTATATTTGTTAGACTGATTATCAAGACGACACCCAGCATCTGATTTGTCCCTTCCACCATAACACGCAATACCTATTCCTCACCCCAGCGAACTGTCCGAAAATGAAATGCCACTTCATCAGTTAGTTCATGGATCGCCTGATTCGGACGAAGTGAACAGGGCTCCGGTCCGCCCTCGCCTGGCATCTCTTCGTCTGGGCGATTTCACGCCGGCTGGTAGTTGAAACGATGCTGCAAAGAAACTCCGATGATGCCTATGCCTGGCTCCAATAGGTTTGAACTATCCGTACCAGTCCAAGGGTTCTGCCAGCGCCCGCAACGTCTCGGGCCAGCCATTGACGCAGATTCCACGACAGCGCCGCCATTGGGTATTGGCCCATGCACACCACCTTGCGGATCTATCATCACCGCATGCCAAGCACGGACAATCTGGTCGCGCAGGTGGGCCCTCGGACTCCAGACCAACCAGAGGGGGCAAACACTGTGAACCCAGCTTCAGCAGGGCTGCATACCATTAGTATACTGCGCACTATGTACTATATATACTACCTAGTATGTACGCAATAGTACGGATACCTGCTATGCAGGCGGTGCCGCCATCGTCGTTGTAGGCGGCAGCACTACCTATGTAGGTATCCAGCAGCCGACGGATAGAGCACGGGCCGCAAATAGTGTACCCAGTATCATTACTAATGTACTGAAGACAGTACAAGCATTAGTGTTAGTAGTGTTGGCAGTCATAATAGTAGTAAATGGTAGTAGGAGTAGCAGCAGTAGCCCGTTGGGTTGCTGCCGGCACCCGATTCTTCAATGCCACGGCGATTGCGCCGTTAAGTTGCACTTGACATGGCATCCTTACCTTGTATCTCATCCCAACACGCTTGGTCCTTCATCCCAGCCCATCACCTGCGGAGACCTTCTCGAACATGTCCATAGGTCAGTGGTCCAGTATCGCTCCCCTGGCTCGCCTGCTTGCTGGAACTGAAGGTCGGCAGGTCGCGAACATGTTCTAACTCAAATGCGGTTGCCTATTATGGGCTCCACCAAACCCGCCACATCGGACTCGGCGGGCAAAGATGCCATGCATGCGGAGGAGCGCGCCAGCCTCGCTCAAGAGCCACCGACGTAGGGCCGTGTACGTGACGGGGCAGGGCTGGTGATTTGACGCGGGGACGTCTTGGAAAGCACGACACTGGACAGGCAGCATCAAATGGAGGTGGTGGCGCAGCGAGGCCAGGCGCCAACGTGCAAGGCCTGCCTGCACCTATGCAAGCTAGGTATGTTGAAGGGTTTACGAATGGTGCCCCCCTCTCTCAAGAGCTATCACTGTCGACGGGTTCATCCACGACGACTCGGGTGACTTGAGTGCAACTCACAAAGAGGTCAGAAAGCCAGGCAGCTTGTTGTAATTCGAGACTGTCTCCCCTCGGCACGATGTCAGCCCCACATACTATGTACTACACTACCTACCTACCATGTCGCCGAGCTTAGCTTTATCTCACGCCTTCGGAGGAAGAGCGTGTGGTGCAGGCAGGCAGGCACACGTACCTATGCCACCTGCCGAGTTCTCGGGCCTGAGAAGCCCGTGTCTCGTGTCTTCCCAGCGCCAGGGCTGGGCTGGACAAGGGGCACTGGTCGGTCCCAATGAAATTCATCGGTGACGGCCGGGAGTTGTGGTGGCGGGCATTTTGTGAATCCGACAACCCTTTTTAGGTTCTTACGCTGCCCGCCCACACAAACGGTCGCTAATGGGATCGCTCGCGATTCAAGCACTCACCATACGTTGCTTCGCCCGAGAGTTGCATGTCATAGACGAGGAGTTTTGATAGTGGAGTACAGAGTAACAGCACGCGGTGCGGCTGCTACGGCATAACGACGCAGCGTGCCTGCCCCCTCTAACCTCCCAGGGGTGAGGAGGTCAC
Organism: Colletotrichum sojae; assembly: GCA_014235955.1. Lineage (NCBI taxonomy): Eukaryota > Fungi > Ascomycota > Sordariomycetes > Glomerellales > Glomerellaceae > Colletotrichum > Colletotrichum sojae. The sequence continues at coordinate 9,746 of WIGN01000470.1, forward strand.
ATCACGCACGGCCGCGCATTCGCGCATTCAAATATCCAGAGAATGCTGTACTCGATAATAAGACTGCAAACTCTAGGACTCTGCCTTGTTGGCGACCGTCAAAGGACAATGTGAACTGGGCGACTGGTGTGTAATTATGTATAACATACCTTATAGAGGGGAGCATAGGAAAAACTCTGGTGTATTTGATGACAAAATAACGGGGACTGTTTGACCAAAGTAGGTAGTGTCATCGGTTTACCGTTGTCCCTGGGTAAGTGGGACCCTGTCGTACTACGGATACCTGCCGTTAGTCAACTAGGTCTCTCCCGATATGGATTGAACACACAGCAAGGAATAGTCCGAGGCACGAAGTTCCGCGACCCCAGGAATAGGAGCTACACTCTTTAGATCTAGGAGAGTTGACTTGGATTTAATAAAGGTCACCCCAGGAGTTAGCAACGACTATAATATGAATACTCTGAAGGAATTATATTACTTTTGTCCCTGAGTAAAACTATAGTAAGGCTATAGCTACCGGACAGGTATTACCTAGGTACTATCTATGACCGGGAGCCTTATGTAAAGGTCCGTACGGATAGGTTAATAGCACCCGAGGGCCGGGGACACGACACTGACGCTCGAGTACTCTACCTATAACTCCACCTCGGTCTAGATCTAATCGGACCCTTCTGAGGTAATCTAATTATTGGCTGCCTCGGACTCGGACCGGGGCTCCACTTTGTTAGGCACTGTTCGTCCCACGCCCAGATGTTCCAATTTAAGACTCTATCAGGGAATACTCCGTAGGTAGCGCTGGGCTCGAATATAATGAGTGTAGTATCCGTACGATCGAATTGTATTGTCGAATAAAGAATGTTGTGACCGTGTAGCAAGAAGAGAACTTGCCTGCGGGGCAAACGTAAGTACTGCTGCTTACCTGCCCAGGTACTTTAAGGTATAGGCCCTACCTGAGCATTTGGCTTGGACTTTATTGTCTGTGCTTGTGCACACGCCAGCTGTTCATCAAACGCCGGCCTCTGAAAGTTCTCTGATGCTACCTAGCAGGAAGTCAGGGACAGGTGTGGCTGAATATCCGTACTTACGCTACCTAGAAACCTACCGAGTAGATGCGCCTTCCTGGCATGGGCACGAATTGGTAAGCAAACAAGAGCAGTAGTGGCCGGCCCTGTTGCCCTGCTGGCCTCAAGTCCTGCACGGTCTTTTCCTAATCAGGTAATTCGTGCAAGTGGCCAATGACAGAGCTGGAGTGTTGGGTACTCCAACTCGAACTTGGCAACGTCCCAAACCCACGTGCTCATGGCCTACGGATGTACGTACCTCCGCAGATGCCGAACCACCAAGTACCTCCTTTCGTTCTTAGAGCCGAGTACCTAGACTTGCCTTTCTAGTAGCAAACTCCGAACCACTGGGAAGGGGGCTGCTGGAGGGCGGCAAGATCAGGACCACGGCATGAGGAGACCGGCGGGGGTCGTCAGGCCAGGAGAGTCGAGGGTTGATTCGAAGGGACTGTCACAGGCAGGATGGATACTGGCCACTTGGAGGCCTGAACGCGAGAAGGACCCTTGAAACGCAGACGAGGTGTGCGATGAGGGCCCCTTTACGTGCACCAGTAAGACGTCAATTGTAAATTGGCTCATAGGGCTGTCCAGGCATAGAGGTCGAGGCCGTCCCCGCAGGTTGCACACGCACACATGCGCCCCGCGGTGGTACTAGGCGTGAATGCAACGTGTGTTGGTCAGCGATGCGTTTTTTTGTGGCTTCTACAACGTCCCTGATGGTGGGTTGGTGGCGTGTAGGTAGTATGTGGTTTGCCCTCGGCGGTACGGATAGACAGAAACAAGATCAACAAATTCTTAGACGTCCAGAAGCGGAGCTCGTCCCGCCACAGGAGCACATTTCTCTGAACGAGAAACGAGAGACATGGTATATGCTTTGAGACTTATTCTGGCGGTGTGGCTATCTATTTCGCTTTCTGGGACGTCAGGAAGTTGGCAGTCTGTACTACTATACTACGATGACCATGATGATGCTAATGAGGGTGTCCGGGGTGGGGGGGATGCGTTTGGTTTCCCTTGACTGACACTTTGTGCAACCGTTCGGGTCGCATTCTGTTCGTGCGCCTGGTCCACTTTCTCAGGTTGGCACTAGGTTAGTAGGTAGGGGGCCGGGGAGGGTCATTGACCAGAAGATTGAAACAGGGGCGAGGGAGGTGATCGTGTGCACGACCAAGGACTAATCAGCACAGCAACCTGAAGGCAACGCCGAACCGCTTCTAGTACATTCCTTATCCCGCAAGAAGAAGTCTATGGATGTCAAGAATCTCGGCTACCTTAGGTAAAACCGTTCTTGCATAGACGTTAGAGCACCCTGCATGGTACACACCTACCTACCTAGTGTATAGTAGGTGTGGCTTGCAGTGAGACCGAAGATATGGGCAACATGTCGGGGACTGGGGTTGTCCATGATGAGCTCGGTGCGGATGCCAAGCTCTTCGGGGTCGCCGCAAGGGAGCGAGGGGCCATAGGGCTGAAGAAGCAGCGGGGTGGTCTCTGGTTGGATGCTAGGAATGAAGACGGTGATGTCGTCTTCGAAGAGAGACGAGCTACCATGCTATGGAGCATGCCGTGTAACACCAAAGACGAGGGGGAAGAGGGGCTCACCTGCGGGACACCATAGAACGGCGACACGGGTATGCAGCGGAGAGGCACGCACAAAGTCGCCTGCCTGCGCAGGAGGAGGCGGTACAGAGGCACTATGTATGCAAGCAAGTATGCACCTCAAGGGCGGTGCGAGACGACGTCTGCGGCCAGCGGCGATCCCAGTGCGAAGAGCGGCCGCCGTAGGTGGACGGACTCGGTCGGATTTAACGCTGGAAGCTGCGAGGCGCACGGCGGGGCCCCGGAAGGTACTTGAGAACCACTCATTGCCCGTGGCCCGTGTGAGGACTGCGCGATGCTACCGTACCCGAGCCGGCCTGGCCTGGCCTGGCCTGAATTGTGAAATTATGCGGTGCCCTGCAGAGGAGAATAGTGTGGTCGATTTTCGGAAAAGATGCTGCCTGTTGTCGTGCTTGCGTGCTTGTCTTGCCTGGACGGATGCTGCCGGGTTCGAATGAATGGCTGAGAGGACATTGGAAGCAACCCGGCCGGGTGACCACAATGAGTTGTCTTCAAATCCCGATGGCGCAGGTGGACATCACCGGCTAGCCCACAGTCTGCGCAACGAACATGGCATTCGATGGAGGATGCGGCATTGCTTGTACGCCTGGCCAACAGAAAGCCTACCGTTCAGCCCAACAGAGCGACAATACGACGTAAGCGCTGTGAGTGGACGACGGCCATCCGTCCAATATCTAGATACGCAAGCTGAGGTAGCCACACATGGGGCCCAAAATGTACATAGTTACTATGCTACATAGCCTACCTACTGACACTATGCATATGCTGGTATGTTCATATGTACGACACCGAGGGACCTTAGTACCCATCAGGTGCGAGAGGACATAGCTTCCCTACCTAGGTGCCTATGTAGCGACTGCCCACTTAGGCCCCTTTTGCCAGTTGGCAATCAAAGTGGAGGAATCCATGGGTAGGTAGCATGGGTAGATGGTTGACAGCCTGACACAGAAGCCAGGTGCTGGGGAGCTGCAGCTGTCTGCCTACCGACTGTTCCCAGAGAATAGCATACTAGGCACTACCTAGGGACCTACGTGATACGGAGTGCTATCTATGTAGTTCATGGTTACGGCCCCCGATCGAAATACATCGGCCGCTAGTTTGCGCCGCATGGGGGCGGACGTTGCTTCGGTTGTGCAATTTGGATGTCGGGGCGCCGGGCCATGAACAGAACCGACAAGTATCATAGACTGAGGAGCATGATGATGTCAACAGCCACCTGAACATGCTTGCGCCTAGCAGAGTAGGGTCAGCCGTGACGATGCCGGCAGCTGCGACCACGATAGCGGTGACGCCGCTGTCGGATGTCGACACTCGCAGAAAGACGGGATGTGAGGAAGCAGACGGCGGCAGAGATGCGCCAATCAGCAACTCGCAAGGCGGCTTTTCGGCCACCGCCAGTTTCTGGTGTGGTCCAGCCGTCTTTGCTGAGGAAAAGGCGGAAGGGTAGGTACGGAAAGCAGGTGCCTACCTAGCTACCAGGCCGTGCAGTACGTACCCTCTCCGCTCTTTTAACCACATTTGCAGTACGTACTGAGGTACTGCACTACACCTCCACGGCGCCCGGCCACGCGGGGCGTGCTGCGAGACTATCTAGCCCGGGCTCTTGATTCAGCTTAGCGCCTGTTCTTTTTTTTTTTTCTCCCACCAACATCGAAGGCTTGCACTGTTCGGATAATGCAGGTACGTATACTGAGAGTAAAGTACAGACCACGTTAGGCCGTACCTATGTAGGTAGTCACTGTAGTGTAGCCTATAATATGTGCTGCACTACCCAGTACTTACATAGCAGGTACACTACTAGTAGGTACTGTGAGTTGAAAACCGGGCTGCACTTTGTGTAACACTGGCAACCTCGCGTAGGGCTAGCCTATGGCCGTTACTCCCCGCATCTGTCCATCCTCGTGTCACATTTTCGAGCATCCCAGTCACGTTCGTAGTTTCTCTTCTGATCTACGAGGGCGTGTTTTGGAACCATGCATTCCAAAACCACCTCGCGGCGACGTGCTCCCCCGATGGCTGTCGCTAGGAAGAAACGAACAACGCCATTTGCCGTTTAACCCTTGTACTAGGATTGACCAGAATCTCTGGGGATCGTCTCGAATCAGAAGCTTCAACGTTGCCCTCGCTCGAAAGACTCAAAAGACAGCCATTATGTTGCTCCTATTAGCTGTTGGGAAGCAAGCTTGAAGATCAACCAGCCCTCATTGCTTACCCCCTCGGCTTTACATCACATACACTGCCATGGCGCTATGGATGATGCTTCAGCCAGGATTGGACTTGCTTGGGCCGAGAACGATACCTAATGAGAAAGGCAAGAGTCCTCGATTTCTCCATCACGCAGAGTTGGTTGTCGGGAGGTAACTACCCAGAACACAATTGCAGGTCAACCATCGTTACATGCCCAAAAAACATACAATCGAAGCAGTATACTTGTTGGGCGGGGGTTTGCTTGATTGAAGTCATGGTTATGCGGCCGCCTGCCGGATTCTTGAGGTGCTTCCCCGCCATGATACGAGTAGGCAGTCCCATACCAATGGGGTAACGGGGAGGGGGGGTTCGGTCTGTAGCAACTTTGAAAATCCGCACAGCAGTGTAGAAACGCTCCGACACCTCGGACGCCTGCCAAGCATTGAATGAGGCCGGAAGTCGTGTTTTGTTGCCGATAATTACGCCAGAGAGGAGACAACCATGATATAAGCCTGGTGTGTCTGGTCCGCATCCAGCAGAAGTTCCAATACGAAAAGTCACTTTGCTCATGTAGCAGTAATTGGTAAACTGATACACATGAGCACAGGAACAGGAGCTGAAAATAGAACGGGAGCAGCGGAAGTATACAGAGGTATGCAGTCCTAAAAGACGTGAATCGTTGGTTTGGACCTGGACTGGGGTGCGACAAGAAAACAGTCGGCAACATGATTCTCTTGAATCCGCATCTGCGCTACCAGTAAAGACACAATTGGCATGTGAAATCATCGCAGTAAGAGCGATACTACTATTGTCATTTTCCAACTCAACGCCAGTGCTAGAACAGACCCATGATCTGACGATGTAGGGTGAGTCACCGTCCTCAGGCGAAATTGCCAACCCGCCTGTCCCATTCATTTTACTCAAATGACATAACCTCCCCTCCAGTCGCTAGCTCCGAAACGCAACCCTTGCTTTTGACCTGCCCCGTCGATGCTACAGATGATACATGAAGAAAGAAAGACCTCCAGACTTACCTGAAGTGCCCCCTATGTAGGGTAGAGGAAGCGGGTATCAATACGTCCAGGACGTTGTGCCATTTCCGATCCAATCACTAACCACCTTGTCGCCGACTTATGCATGAATTGATGTAGGGCCCGAAAAAGTTACAGTATGGTCTCGTGTCTTTGTTGTCAAATGCCACCGTTATGGGAACCCGCGGATTCGACGACGTTATCCGATAGGTTGATCAGGAGTTGTGCCAAACACCTTTTGGTAGCTGCGTCATCTCGAAGAACTGATGAAAATGTTGCGTCTCGAAGGGGTTCTGGAAGGCACTGCCGAAGAGCCTCGCGTGCTCGGGCATTATCGCTCAAACTGCGCAAAACGAGCTATCAGCCACCCACCGAAACAAGAGAAGTGGATGTCGGTCTCGTAAACTCACCGGAGAAAGCACCTGACAACGTGTTTGAGCAGTCGAGCAGTCTGTTGCTCGACCAGCTGTGCAACCATATTGCTCAAGACCGTTCCAACCGCATAGAAACGCTCATACGTTGCGCAGATGTAATTCAGACCGTTGTCGTCGAGCAGTATCTTCTGCACGATGAAGATGGCCACAGTCTTGCTCAGCTCCGAACCGGTCTCCATAATACGCAGACAGAGCGGAATGATCTCGGTGGTTAACAGAAAGTTGATGACCTCAGAGGAATCATTCTTAACAAGGGCGCCAATGACGCCCAGCGAGGTTAGACGCAGGTATTCGAAGGGTCGAGATTTTGATGTCGTGTTAAGAAACGGGTACAAAAACAAGGGAATGTGGGCTAGAGAGATGTGAGCGATCTGAGTTTCTTCACATGGAAATGTGCTGCCGAAGCTCGTACCGTTCAGGAACAGCGTCCGCGTTTCGTTGTGTGAGGCTACACATTGGAGAAGAGCAAGCGCATTGCACACCCTGTTGGAAGCAGCGGCAGTGAGCTGCGAAGGGTTCAAAAGTGTGTAGACAGAAATGATTTCCTGTAGCAGGGATGTCATCACGCCTGGGCCAATTGAACTTAGTCAACGTCTCATCTCTTGCCGCCAGAGGGAGCGAATAGTCAGTCACAACGTACCAAAAGAGTGCCAGAGGATCAGAGCGAGCTCAGGAACTTGCTCACGCTTCTTACTCAGCTCAAGGAGGGCAGCCTCGCGAGTGCTTTCGTTTAGGAGATCGGCGATGTAAGTCATGGTCCTCCGATTGTCCTCGGATATGTTGTCATGACCACCATCTTGGGGATGCGTGTTCGTGAGCGAGGGAGCTGCGGAATGGGCGCCTGCGAGTCGACTGTAGTGTTGTTGTTGTTGTTGTTGTTGTTGTTGTTGTTGTTGTTGTTGTTGTTGTTGCTGCTGCTGCTGCTGCTGCTGCTGCTGAGCAGCAGACGCGGCAGCTACAGCGGCTTGTTGGACATGATGATGTTGGTTCGGCTGCTGATGCATCCAGGCCGAGTCGGCTTGTGGGTTAAACTGGTGATGACCGTATACGTGAGGTGCTGGCATCATCTTCAAGGCCGGACGGACGCAAGGTTTTGTAGACGTGGTATGGAGCTGGACAGCCTGGGTGTGTGGTAATGCGCGGGAACGCTGATGGGTTGTAGTTCAGGATTTCGTAGCTTGCCCTCGTGTTGCGTGCTGTCAGTGGCGCTTCGATTGGCGGGGATGTCCGACGGGTGGTTGGGCGTGGAAATCAGGGTGTCGGGTGACAATGGGTTTAATGCCGTGGGTGTCACAAGGTCAGCGAGCGTAGGCGAAGTGCACGCGGCTCGGTTGTAACGGGAGAATGTGCAAAGCTGGTAAGAGGTCGGGCAATAGTTGGGATTGTTCTGTTGTGGAGATTAGAGTGCGCTGGGTTGAGTTCGGGTTGATTTACGACTTGCTAGTGGGCAATAAAAGGCTGTCTCTACTTTACAATTGTAGCAGACTATACAATATAAAACATGTATAGTTTTTAGAGTATTATAGAAGAACCTAGTACTACTTCGTACAATAGAGTTAAAAATAAATAGTAATATATATACTTTAATAAATATATAGATTATTATTTAAAATTATACTTATATTACTACTAACTATATTAGTAATATAAACTTAAAAGTCTACTAGTGTAGTGTGTTTTTAAATATAAGAGATCTAATAAAACTATACTTAATTAGTATATATATATAGTAGTTTAATATAGTAAAGAGTATAAGTAATATATTATTAATTTATTCTCTTTTACTATAGTTAAGTACTCTAAAGTAGAACTTAATAAAATAACTTAGTAAACGTACTATTTTACGTAAAGTTATCGTTTAAAAATAAGTTTAAAAACTTACTCTTACTATGAAGTATAGTAGTAGTAACCTATAGTAGTAGATATAACGTACTAATAAGACTATTAACCTATACTAGACAATACTAAATAGCGTAACTAATATATTAAAACAACCCTTTACTTCTAAACCTTCGAAATCTTTTATTAAGTTATAGATAAAGCTAAATATATTTTAAAAAGCGTTTACTATTAAAAAAGGCTATACTACTATAAGTGATACTCCTATAAATTCTTCTCGTATCTTTACTATATGACGTATTAAATTAAAAATACTGAAATAATAATATAGTATTAAATTAATATAAGTCCCTTATGACTAGTTATAACTTGCAGTAATTATATTAAATATAGTACTACTACTATAACTACTAAACTACGTAGTATTAACTATGATACTAACTTTAAGGTCCTACTACTTAAAGTATAGGTTAATATAGTTATATTCAAGTAGTTCTTAAAGTTAAAAAATAAGTTAAATAATGTAAACTTTATAAGCAAATATAAATACTCATAGCAATAATATTTTGAAAAATCTATAAAAAAGTTAAAAACTATATTTAAATATATAGGGACTATACCTAACTTTACTAATATACTAAATACTACTACTATAACTAGTTATTTAAACTTTAAATAACCTAAAAAAAGCTAAAAGATGATAAGTACTTTAAAGCTTAACTATAATATATTTAGATATATACTAATAATAATAAAATGAATTCTATAAAGAGAGTTAACTAGTTATAGCACTAACGTAAAAGTTAGATTAGATTAACTTCAAGAAGTAAAGGAGTTAGGTCCTATTAGTACTAGAGGTATTGATAGTATTTAAAGTATTAATAGTATAATTCATAGTTTACTTTAATAAAATTTAAATACTTTAAATCTAGACTAAAATCCGTTATAGTAAGTAAAGTAGTATAAGGTCTATTATTACTAACTAATAATATAAATAAAAGAAAGTTACTTAGTATTATAGTCTATAGGTTATTAATAAGAAAGGGGGTCCTTAGTAGTAATAGAAAGTAGCTAGTAATGCTTCTATCTAGTAGACACTTAGAAATACTAAGGACACGCGTTATAACTTATAGTAGAACTAAATGTGTTCTAAGAAGTATTTACTATTAAAAAAAAGCTCTATTATAATAAGTAATAACTTTATTAATTTCTCTTTTATCTTTACTTTTTAAATTAAATATAACGTGGTTTACCAGTCAGCCGGACACTTTTTCCCGAACGCGCTCAAGTTCAAAGCACTTAAACATTCGACACGTCATCACTCCACAACCGCAATGCCGATTTACTCACAAGAAGACAAAATCAATCTTGCACTCGAGGCGATTCGAACTACACGCGCTAGAGGTGGTAAATTGAGCATTGGGCGTGCAGCGACGACATACGGAGTGCCCAAGAGTACCTTGCACGACAGAATGAACGCCCGACCCCGACGCGAACGAACCCAGCCCAGCGACACAAACTCGAACCGATCGAAGAGAAGGCACTTCTCCAATACGTTATTGAACAGGATTCTAGAGGATTTCCTTTGCGGCTCGCTGGTGTGGAAGATATGGCCAATCTTCTGCTGCGGGCGTGCAATGAAGAGCCGGTTGGCAAGCATTGGGCGAAGCGATTTGTGGACTCGCAACCATCGCTAAGAACCAAATTCAATCGTCCATACGACTACCAAAGGGCTCTTCAGGAAGATCCTCGGGTTATTTCGAAGTGGTTTGCGCTGTTACGCAACATAATGGCCAAATACGGGATCCAAGAGGGGGACATCTACAATTTCGACGAGACTGGCTTCATGATGGGCGTTATCACCGCGTCAATAGTAGTAACACCGCGCCGATAAACGCGGCAAAGCAAAGTCTGTCCAGCCTGGTAACCGTGAATGGGCTACAGTTATTGAATGTATCAATTCGGGCGGGTGGTGCATCCCTCCGTTCGTGATCGTCAAGGGCACCTATCACCTTGCCAATTGGACCACGGAATCAGGGTTTCCAGGCGACTGGGTTATTAAACCTACTACTAATGGATGGACCGATAACGAGACGGGTCTAGACTGGATCAAACACTTCGATAAACATACTAAGAGTCACACCAAGGGCATCTATCGGATGCTTATTATCGACGATTATGAGAGCCGTTTATCGGCCGAATTCGACAATTACTGCAAGCAGAACGCCATTATTACTGTCAGTATGCCTCCGTATTTATCTTATCTACTCTAGCTATTGGACATTGCCCTTTATTCGCCCCTGAAACGCGTATACGGCGATGAAATTAACCTCTTTATCCGAGCCTCTATAAACTATATTACGAAGTCCGAGTTCTTTATTGGCTTCTACTGTGTATGCTAGAAGGTTTTTATAAAGGAAAACATTAAATCTGTATTCCTGGGAGCTGGAATTACCCTATGAGACCTAGAGTATGTTATTAGTAAGCTTGATGTACATTTGCGGACGCCTATACCTCCAATTGCTAACCCTTTAATACTGTAAGAATAAAAAGATAAAACATGTTACTAATACCCCTAGGCACGCTCGTGGCCAACCCAGGTATTGCGTGGCCGACCCTAACGTTAATTATGGGCAAGCTAGGCAGCAGCTAAACCTTAAGCAGTAGTAAACCTACGAGGGATCCAAAGGGTTCTAAGAGCCTCTAAGACGCCTATGCGCCCAGGGGCCTCGAGGCCTATATATTCAGGGCCTCCGGCACCCTAGCTAGCTGTCTCTCTTAAGTAGATCAAGCAATAAGATCAACCAGTATTCAACTATTACTCTTACTACAATACTCTCTCTCTCATATGCATATTATGCATTAAACCTATACTTTCTCCAACTCTCTTAATCGCGATATTACTATAAAAGTCTTTGGATTTCTTAGTACTAACCTCAATATCCACATACCTGTGCTTACAAATACTACCACCTTAGCAGTCGTAAACGCCCTCTAACTTATAATAAACTGTTTCGCAATCTAATTTTATTAAAAGGCGGATTACTACTTATTAGGGAAGCTTTTCGACTCTAATAATTGAAGTAGTTGAGTAATTGTCAAAGGGTGCGTAAGTAATAGCACACTTACTTACTCTTTTGACCGATCGGCTTCGCACACTTGAGGATATAAATGTCGTACTTGCTAAGTGCTGGAGGGCCAAAAGGTCACGAGTCCAACTTGGAGGGGCACTTAGTATTGAAGAATCTTAGGTTTTATTGGACGAGAAACAAAAGGGGAAACGTCCAGCGCCTCGAGAGGATGAAGAAGGGGGTCCATCAAAGAGAGCCCAGCCGGCTCGGAGACGCTGTGGTGTGTGCGGCGAGACTGGACATAACGCGCGAACCTGCTCTAAAGATGTGGAATCATCAACTGAATCGAATAGCGACAACGAATAGTCAATTGAATGTGTTGTGGTTGAGAAATTACAATTGTCGTCGTGAACGTGGGAAAAGGTTCGCGGCTGACTGATATTCGCGGCTGACGGGTAAACCACGTTATTAAATAGTAATTTTATAAAGAAAAGGAAGAAAAAAGTTAAAGTAAAAAATAAGTTATGTTACTATATAACAATATAGAAATACTCCAATAGAGGTCGACTTATAAAACAAAACTAAGCTTAACTTAGATTCTAACTATTAGGGCTATAGAGGCCCCTTATATCCCCTAATTCTATCATATGATTCTAGCCGTTTATATCTATATAACCGGACATATCCGGATCCTTTACACCCCGGACCAGTGTTCAGGGACCCAAGCAGGTATTAGGCACTGACTCCCCATGCCCTCACCGTCTTACTCACTATCGCTCCCATTCGCTTGCCCTGCCTCGTCTCGTTGTTCAGTCCCAGCCCCTCCTGCAATGACAACAGCAACTCCGTGAGCTCTGATACTCCAGTGCATGCCCCAGCGGCTCCTGCCCGCTCCCTCTCGACTCGATCCCGGCCTTCCATCTCCGCTTCTGGGACACCTCCTCAGCGTGCTACGTGCACCTCCAGCCGCTCTCACCTCCAACGTAACCACCCTCAACACCATCTGCTGCAACATCACCAACAGCACAACCATCATCGCACCCACTCGCGACATCACCTCTCAGCCACTGCAGCCGCGCTGACTACCTCTGCTGCCGGTGCCGCATCCCGTTCGCTCCAAGATATTATCCCACAACATAATTATGAAACAACAAACGTAGCCCCGAACCCAAAGCGATCTGCCCTCACAGACCACACGCCTTCTTCAACCCGCGCCGACGTCTTGCCTTCCCAGCGGCACGGTAGCACCATATCCAACTACCATCCTTCCTATCATCAATCTCCTCCCGTTCCCTTCTCCGACGTCCATTCCTCCGACATGCCCGCCAACACCGCCGTTGCCAATAACGCCGGTCCTGCTCCTGTTTCTCATGGGGCTCATGATCTCCGAAGTCCGGGCGCTTCCTCGGCCGCCAAACATAGCAAGTCCCGCACGACTATTCCGACCCCATCAGGCAAATGGATATTGGGCAAGACCATTGGCGCAGGAAGCATGGGCAAAGTGAAATTAGCACGCAAGGAGGACACCGGCGAACAGGTTTGTTTATTTACTTCGGGATTACCATCCTATCTTTTCAGGAAAACAAGTTCGAAATTGTCTTCCGTGTTTTACGGTCGCTGACCTCACGCTAGGTTGCTTGCAAAATAATCCCGCGTGGTTCCACAGAAGACGGACATCCCAGCCGAGCCGATAAGGAGAGAGCCGACCAGTCCAAGGAGATCAGGACCGCTCGTGAGGCAGCAATCGTTACCCTCCTCAGCCACCCTCACATCTGCGGCATGCGAGATGTTGTTCGCACCAACTATCATTGGTACATGCTTTGCGAGTACGTAAATGGTGGCCAGATGTTGGACTACATCATCTCCCACGGCAAGTTGAAGGAGAAGCAAGCCCGCAAGTTTAGCCGTCAGATTGCCAGCGCCCTGGACTACTGTCATCGCAACAGCATCGTCCACCGCGATCTGAAAATCGAAAACATACTCATTAGCAAAACCGGAGATATCAAGATCATTGACTTTGGTCTCAGCAACCTTTTCGCCCCACGTGGTCACCTCAAAACCTTCTGTGGAAGTCTCTATTTTGCCGCCCCGGAGTTGCTTCAGGCAAGGGCATACACTGGCCCGGAGGTTGATGTATGGAGTTTCGGTATCGTACTCTACGTCCTCGTATGCGGCAAAGTGCCCTTCGATGACCAGAGTATGCCTGCACTCCATGCCAAGATCAAGAAGGGTTTGGTTGACTATCCCAACTGGCTCTCGACCGGTCAGTCCTCCATGGTCCCGACCCCCCTTCATCACGTATTAACGCACCACAGAATGCAAGCATCTGCTCTCTCGAATGCTGGTCACTGACCCCAGGCATCGTGCAACAATGCAGGAAGTCATGGGCCATCCGTGGATGACCAAGGGGTACACCGGCCCACCCGACAACCACCTGCCTCCGCGTGAACCTCTTTCACTTCCTCTCGACTCAGATGTTGTGAATGCCATGACTGGTTTCAATTTTGGATCTCCGGACGCCATACGCGCCCAGTTGACGAGAACGATCGAATCTGAGGAGTACCAACGCGCCGTACGACTGTACCAGCGTGAGAAAGAACTCCCACCGCCGGCCAAGGACGTTGAAAAGAGGCGTGGGTTCGGCTTCGACTTTTACAAGAGGAGGAATTCCGGTAATAGTCGGGACACACTGACGGCTCCTAGCTCTGAAGCCCTCCAGCTTGGCAACGACCCTCTCAATGCTTATAGTCCTTTGATTTCGATTTACCACCTGGTTCGGGAGAAACAGGGTCGGGACCATGTCGAAAAAAATACCGGGGCGCCCACGACACCTAAGGACAGGCCCCCAATCCCGGAAATCACGCCGCCGCAAGAAGCTCACACAAACACGGCCGCCTACGAAATGCCTGGGGAAAGGGCTACTGGAGGACGTTCACGTCCACGGGCAAGAACCCACGGCGAAGACGACGCGCCGGATTCAGCGAAAACGTCGCAACTGTCACCAACGGGGCCACTATCGCCGGAGGTTCCCCCCGAGCCAATGCCAAAGAAAGAAAGTACAGCAGCCGGGATTCTCAGGCGATTTAGCACGCGAAGGCGCAAGGAGCCAGAGAGACTTGACAAAGACCGGTCGCATCCGCCAGTAGTTCAAGTTCACTCCCCGGCCGAGGCACCTCCGACACCGGTTCCCCGGAAAAGCTTCAGCATACGGCGGGGCAGACGAGAACGCGAGGAACCGGCTCCTCTTCCTTTGCGATCTGGCAGCAGTCAGCCTCAACACAGTGATCTTCTCAGCCCTCCCCTCTCCGCTGGGGGATCCTCACGCCGGAAAGGCCTTGGTCGATCTACTAGTGTAAACTCAGCAGACCTTCGCCGTAGGGGCTCCAACAGGGCCGCGAAGGAGCCAATACCCACTAGCGCATCAGACCGCTCCACCAACCCCGACAGAACTCCGCCCGCGTCACGAGACAGTCAGCAATCGCGAGCAGCATCCATGAGAGCCAAATCTCTTGGGCATGCCAGACGAGAGAGTATTCAGCGGCGGAGACTTCGGCGAGAAGAGGCCAGGGAAGTGAATGTGCCAGAAGAGACGGATCAAGAACAGGGTGACCAGAGTGGTGTGTCCACTGACAGACTTGACAGTTCTGATTTGGCCAAGCCCGTCTTTCTCAAAGGGCTATTCAGTGTCTCAACCACGTCAACTAAGACTGTGCCTGAGATACGAGCAGATATCAAGCGTGTGCTCAAAGGATTAGCGGTGGACTATACGGAGATCAAAGGCGGTTTCTCCTGCAAGCATACGCCGAGTATAGATCTAAAGAAGGTCCAGGACCCGCCTGGTAGTCCTGGCCAGGTACCGCCGGGTCACAGGAGGCGATTCAGCTTCGGCGCCATCAGAGGCGGAGACCGGGAACGCGAAGACCTGCGCGACATGGACAGAGGTCCTCCAACACCGAGAGGAACGGGCCGGGGTGGAGCTGAAAGCTACTCTAACTCGGAGGTCTCGGTCGATAGCGTTTCACGAGAGACAGGAGGTTCTTCCCGAAGAGTTCCAGGCGAGACTAGTACACATGTGCAGAGCGATCTCGGTGGAAGCATGGTGTTGGAGTTTGAAATCTTCATTGTCAAGGTTCCACTACTGTCGCTTCATGGTGTTCAGTTTAAGCGCTTGGTCGGAAACACTTGGCAGTACAAGAATATGGCGGACCAGGTTTTGAGGGAGCTTCGTCTATAAGAGCGGTCATGTTAAATGGATATGGACAACTCAGGCCTGGTAGAGGACAGAACACCTAAAGGGGTGTTATAGGGAGAGACTTACTAGATCTTTAAGACACTGAACCTATTATTGTTCCAATACTTGCAGTATAATATAATACTAGATTGATACTAAAATTTTCATAGTTAGTGATTTACTTATTATAACTAACGTGGTTGATAAGCGAGCTGGCCGGACAAGTGAGCTGGCCACTTCTTATTGCACCTTAAAACCTACTTTTTTGTTTATTTTTTAAAAATTCAATTTTTAATAAAAATGTCTATAACTTGCTACACAATTTTCGATAAGAATTATGCATTTAATATTAAGTCTAAAAATTTAATAATTATCAATTTAAAGATATTTACTTTAAGTCTTATCAAAGACCCACTTCTCTATTTTCCTTTAAATTCTTCTATTTTACTATGTTTCAAATTTAACGAATTTTATTTTTATATTTTTTGATTACATGATCAGTATTAACATAAAATTGTAAAGTTTTGCATTAAAAATTGAATTTTTGAAAAATAAACAAAAAAGTAGGTTTTAAGGTGCGATGAGGAGTGGCCAGCTCACTTATGCGCCCAGCTCACTTATGCGCCCAGCTCACTTATCAACCACGTTAACTATATTTAGTAATTACTTTATTTAGTTATTTTTAAGTTCTAGTATAAATATGTTTATAATTAAAGTTAAGTAATTCTAAGTATTTTAGTCGATATATATATTAAGGAAAGTAGACTAATAACTATATTTAGTAATCATTTTAACTCTCTTTAGTTAACTAATTAATTACGTACTATTATACTATAAAATATAGTAGTGATAGTAGTGTTATTTGAAAACCTAAATATTAAACAACACTAAGTAGTATAACTAATATAATGAAAAAACATTTATATTTAAACTTTTTAGTAACTAATTAATAAAACTAAACTTATTTTAAAAAGCGTTTATTATTTCAAAAAGGTTATATTACTTTAAATAATACTTTTATTGACTTTTTTATATTTACTACTAGTACATAATTTAAATACTATTAAAATACTTATAAGAAAACTCACTATTATTAGTCTCTTTTTCTAGAATAAATCAACTAATATATTTACTCTATAAGTTAAGAACTAACTATATATAA
>WIGN01000471.1:0-26371 GCA_014235955.1 Colletotrichum sojae
TGGGGAGGGATCTGTACCTAGAGTAGATAGCCCGAGCCCGCGGCTCTCCACGCCTCATACCCCCCGGGAGGTCTGCCACAAGGGCGGCTGCGCCCTTGCCGCCACGGCGTTAAATATAAAACAAACAAACAAACAAGAGGCCCGAGTCAAAGTTGAACCGGGCCCGGGTGATTTCGAGAAACAATTCATGGTGGGCGGTGTCGTTTCTGCATGGGGTCGGGTAGGGTGCCGGTCACCGTCGGCTCATCTGGGTTAGGACGAACTAGTTGACGCAAGGCGACAATGGAAATTGCCGTTGGTTCGCCGCAGCTTACGACAAGGACCAATTGTACTAAACTAGAGACCAAATGGGCAGCGCGCGGCAGTGCACCACGGCTTCTTGGCACGTCACTCCATGGGCGAGGCTGAGACTGCACCCGAATCCACGACTGACCGCTTCCCAGGTTGGCAGGCTGCTTTTCAATGGTTCCGGCCAGATGTTCAGTACCGATCTTGTCCCACGAGATCCAGTTAGCGAGACCCAAGGTTACACTGCCGGGAAGCCGTGAGACCCTGAGACATGCTGGGCCACCGGCTGATTTGTCAACAACAATCACTCTGACGTCCAGCGAAGCGACTCGGTACCGAAGTTTCCGTGTATGACACCGGGTTTCCAAGGCCGTGACGAACAAGTATCCCCTCTGCAGTTCCCCATGTTCATCTGCGCCCAAGAAAGGCTATTCCGGCGGCGAAGAAAAGAAAATGCTTGGTGCGCAAAAGTTCTTGGCCCCCCCCCAGTCGTCCGCTTCCAGATTTCTCCCATCAACCGAAGGTGCATCAGCGGCATGTTTCAATCCATGGTAATCCGGACGCCTTGGAGTCTTGGTATTCTCATCAAACCCCAACCCGAGTGTTTTGATTCGCTCGGAGCAAGCCTCGAAAAGGTGTTTGCTGCGGCGACCCTGGCCTTTTGCTCGGCGCGATAATCTCTGAACCGTGTAAGATGTGCGACGCAGGCAGATTGAAGGATTCGCCCAGACACGGATGCATTACCAAGAGCACTTACGAGTGTGCTTGCGCCACGTGAATAGCTCTCTGGGCCAAGGAAAACGCCTTCCGCTCAACCGCTTCGCAATCCCGTTGTTGCCTTGACCCGTTCCTAATTCGCTTCTTGTCGCTGAAGCCAAGCGGCACGGCAGCGCCGCCACCCCGTCAGACCTGCGGCCTGGCGAGATTACAACCAGTCATGTACGAAATGAAAAGTCGTGGCAGTCTTGGTATATAGACCTTGTACCTTTCCCCGTTTTCCCCGCGAATCTTTGCTGTCACCCCGGATTCGTCTGTGAACCAAGACCCTCCCCCGCATGCCAATGTTCTTGGTGCTGGCCACGCATACCGCAACAACCCCCTTCACCCTGCGATGCCAACAGTAATCATTCCCAATGGGGCAGCGGATGTCAGAATCTTTGGGTGAAAGGGCATGGTCCTAGATAAGCAATGGAGTCAAGCCCTTGAGCCATGTGGTATTCGTCCCCCGTATGTCCGTCCCTTGGCGACCTGGGTCCTACTTGGCGGAAGTTCCAAGGAGAGGCTCCCCCCCTTTCGTTCGCGTCTAGATCTGATCTCAAATACCCCCGGGACCGACGCGCCTTCTGGATTCCTCGCCTCACCAAGACTTTCACTTCTTTTCAATTTCGTGGACAATACTTTGTCATTGGCAACAGATTGTTCTCTCCTCGTAAACTCCCCCGAGTACGAGTACTCGCCCCGTTCAACTTCAGCCCTTTCTCTGGAATTTACGGACCAGCAAGATGGCAGCCACCGGTGGCGTCCCCAACATGCATGTGTATGCTGCTGGGGCAGGAGGCGAGAAGGCTGAGAAGGCCCCGTGGCCACAAAACTCAGACGCTTCATCTGGCCAGGTCGAGACCGTGGAGCAAGCCGACACGTTTAACGTCGACAAGGCAACCGAACGCGCAGTCTTGCGGAAACTCGACTACCGGATCGTGCCCATGGTCATGTGGGTATATTTGATGAACATGATGGACCGAGGTACGCTCTCATCAATTCCTTCCATCGGCACACCAACCACAACCGTCCATCCCGTAGCAGACAACAGGCCGCTGACCCCGCGCAGTGAACATCGGAAATGCTAGACTATTTAGCATGGAAGACGATCTCGGACTTGGGGATGGCCAGTTCCAGCTTGCCGTTTCCGTCCTCTTCGTCACCTACTGTGTAAGCTCGCCGCCCCCACTCGCGCAATTCTATACCGACAATTGCTAAACTCATGCCGCCCACAGCTGTTCGAGGCTCCATCCAACATGATCATCAAACGCCTCCAGCCTGCTCGCTACCTTGCCGGATTGACTCTTGCATGGGGGTTCGTCGCCACATTCAGCGCGTTCGTTCAAAATTTTGCCGGCCTGGTCGCTTGCCGCCTCCTGCTCGGCCTTTTCGAAGCTGGATTCTTCCCCGGAGTGGTTCTATACCTCTCCATGTTCTACAGCCGTCGGAGTCTAGCGCTTCGGATCGCGTACTTCTACGGCACCGCCGCTGCTTCGGGCGTGGCTGGCGGCCTAGTTGCGTACGGAATCAGCTTCATGCACGGCACCGGCGGATGGTCAGCTTGGAGGTGGATCATCCTCATCAACGGAATTCCCACCATCTTCACAGGTCTCGTGATCCCCTTCGTGCTCCCCAACAGTCCCGAGACCGCAAAGTTTCTCACCGACGAGGACAAGCGCAACCTGGTCCGCGTTCACGAGCGGGAGCTCGGCCAAGCCCGAAACCTTCGCGAGATGGAGTGGGAGGACGTCAAGGACGGCATCCGCGACTGGACAACCTGGGCATATTGCTTCGCGCTCTTCCCCTGCCTGACAATGCTCTACTCGTTCGTCGTGTTCTTGCCCACCATCATCCACAACCTCGGCCAGTGGACTGCAGCAGAAGTCCAGGCGATGACGGTCCCAGTCTACGCAGTGGGTGCGATCGTCTATGTCATCTGCGCTCGTCTGAGCGACATAACCCAGAAGAGAGGATATTTCGTCATGGGCTCCATCGTTTCGTCCATCGTGGGATACGGCATGCTTATCTCAGAGAAGGGGAACGCCGTATCCTACGCAGGAACCTTCTTCGTCTCGATCGGCATCTTCACATCGGCGGGCATTTCCTTTGCTTGGGTCCCGACCAACAACCCGCGCTATGGCAAACGTGCCTTCTCAACTGGCATGCATCTCACGATCGGCAACTCATCCGGGGTCGCGTCCCCTTTCCTGTTCAAGGGGTCATTCATTCCTGGATATGCCGCCAGCATGGGCATGTTGGCATTCTCGCTGTGTCTCAACATGCTTCTCACCTGGCATTTCAGGAGACAGAACAAGCTGAGAGACGAAGGGAAGATGGACTATCTGCTGGAAGGGAAGACGGAGGAGGAGATTTCGGCCATGGGAGAGAAGAGCCCGAGGTTCAGGTTCGCAATTTAGGAGTGCCTACCACACCGGCCTCGCAAGTTCACTCAAGGCCCGGAAGGAATAGTAGAGAAAGGACAACAGCGGGCTATGTTAACCGAGTTGAAAGAGACAAGACTGGTTTGACAGGACAAAAATATATATTCTGCCTTTTCTTATCATTGCCTAGCGAGCACAATGTGCCGTTGCATGAGGTTGGATTGACGTGAGTCCTCACTACTATCTCCCAAGTCCAATGGTGTAAATTATGAAACCAAACCCGTTCATGCATGCACGTGTTTAATCTACTTCGATCATTCCTGGGACATGACCGCCGTCACCTTCAGCTCTCAGCTCCGCGCGCCTCTTCCTCGCCACCTCCAAGCGCTCCCCCACTCCTCCTCCGTTTCCGTGCACCCGCGCCCCGTGATGGGATTCCACGGCATGTGACCATCAGGCTCACTGACGGCCTGACGGACAACATCCATCCTCCAGATACCAGTGACCCAAAACTTGGTGTCCCTCGGCAGCATTGGATCCTGGCATCCCCAGACATCATCGTTGTAAACCGCGGTCTGGCCGACGAGGATCTCCTCCTGCAAGGAGAGAAGCCACTCATGAATGGCACACACGACCTCGCCAAGGGTGACGTAGGGTTTCTCACGCGCGTCAATCGACAGCTCTGGCTCCTTCGTCATGTATAGGTATGGCTGGTTCTTGCACTCCTCATCGCGGCAGTAGAACTTGGTGATACCCGCAGGCTCGGCTTCATAAATATGATCCCAGTCCATGTCATGTACCTCTGTCATTCTCTCGCTAACCCCGCGAAACTTGTCAAGAATGTCCGGTGTTGTCGTGATACGGGAGAGGAGGGGATAAGTGGCCGGCAGCGAGGCCACGGGGTGAAATGTCCTGGAACCGTCCGGGTTATCGGTTACGAACGGTTGTCGGTTCTCGAATGCCTTGCCTGTGGCAGCTGTGCTATCAAGGACGGCGATGTCAGTGAGAGGTCCGAAGATGGGCCAGACTAGGAGCAGGGATTCGGGGCATTCGGGGGAGGTGAACTTGAACATGTTGTTCCAGAAATCATGGCGCTCACTGAATTCGTTAGACTGGGGGAGCACTGTGTGTTCGGTAATATCTAGCGGCGAGTATATGATGTCGAAACGGGTTTTCTCTGTGGAAGACATGATGATGGCCCAAGTCCTGCTAGCTGCAGTGTCTGTATTGCAAACGAAGGGCAGGAAGTGAGTGTGAGGAAGAGCTGATGAGATGATTGCATCGTCTCGGCGAGAGGGCTGGCAGGTGGGGGAGTACATGTACTCATGCACGTTGCCATGCCCCAGGTATTATTATCAACGCATGGTTCGTAGCGGAGTAGTAATCACGCTTAATGAAGTGGGAATGGCTTCTGTGAGAATTTTGGTACACTCGTGAGTGAATGTCTTGTTGGTGCAAGGCCTGGAGATGGTTATTCTGATTGGCCAAGGCCATGGTTGCCTGATCCCTGGATTCCACCATCTCCCAACGACAGGCCAATCCTCCTCTTTCACCTCACCCTAACCCTCACCATCATCAAACAGTCAAGACACCTCATCCATATAGAACAATTGATCCTGTCCTTCACCCGGGTTCGACTTGGGTTGGAAAAAGCTTCGGGCCTCGTTAGTCGTTTCCTGCAGCTCGAGTTCGCGGTACCTTCCGGCGATACAACCATGTCCACTGCTGACGCTCTGCTTCCCCTCGACCGCCCCTCACCCGACTCAATCACCAGCTCTCTTGCCCAACTACATTCTTCCTCCGCCCCCGATAAAGCTGGGCTTCTTTAACGCGCCGTTTACGTACCTGCAGCCCTATCCTCGAGCGGGATTGACCTCCTTCGCCGTCGCTTTTGGCCCTCCCATGAACACGATGTCTGTCACGCCGCCTGGGCTGGCGCGCTTGCCAAACTCGAATCAGACACCTCGGAGAAACACGTGTTCAACACGGTAGAGAAGCTGCGAAAGGTAAGGGAGAAGTTGGCGGGAGACGAGGAGAAAGCATTTGAGGCGGCGCGGCGGGAGTGGGTTCGGCGGCTGATGTCGGCAACAATCGTGCCAAAGGCCAGTCGGGGATACGCAGTTTATTATGATGCCGACGCCGGAGCGAATAACGAGGACGTCCAAGTCCGCGTGACTGCGTCACTACAATGGGCATGCGATGTTTCGGCCGTGGCGAAGAACGTGCAGGAGATTTGGGCGCTCCATCGAATAGAGTGGCCTGCCGAGTGCATCGACAGGCGCAAATGCAGGCTGTTCGAGGGCTACGAATAGATTTCCAAATGGTTCGTGGTACACTGCCTGATGGGATTCTTCGGAACGTCTTTCTGGTGGTTGACCGGGATTCTGTGCACTCAGTGTTGAGCAGGCCGAAGAACGGGGTTGTCTGTGACGACATGTGGGCGTGGGCCGTGGACCCGGAGTATCGCAACCACAGACAAGATGATCAAGACACGGCACAGGAGGAGCAAGAGGCATTTTACCCGGGTTACATGCGTGTAAGGCTACAACAGCTGGTCCATAATTTCTATGAGGCGCGGCGGCCGGACAAAGGCAACATGGTGACTTTGGAAACGCTCTGGGCATGCGTGCAGGAAAGCCACGAGAGGGCGTTTGTGTCGGTGCGAGAGAAGGACTTCCAGCAGTGGGTGCCCAATCGCGATGTGGGAAGTTGCTTGAGGCAATGAGAATGAGAGATAAGTATGGACTGAAAAGGCGAAAGTATAGTTGTTATTGTGGGTTACTCTGATGTGGTCAATATCGGTTATTGTATTTTTACTGTTTGCATTTTACGTGGTATACTCTACAGGGTGAACTGCAACATCTTTAAGATAGTTGCGACAACTGAATCGCTGATTGTGGGTTACTGATGGGTTTGGCATTCCTGGATAAGTCCAGGTGTGATCTAATATCAGTATCAATCCTAATGACGAGTAGATAGCACTGATGATTTGTGCTCGGGTCAAATCATCAACACGCACCCTTACTCTTTTTCCCTACCCAATACCTACGCACATCTCCACCACAAACCTTCCTACTTAGCTTTGGGTTTAGATTGGAGAAACACTGTAATATTACATAGTTGCAATCGGTTAAAATTGCAGTCTATGTTGGGCCATGCGGTGGTGGAGTGCTGGCGGTGGTAGTGGTGGGGGTCGTTGTCGTCGTCGTTGGGATCGTCTTCTAAGTGGCTGGCGTGGCCGTTGAAGCCGAATCATGCGAGACGCATACACTGACGTCGGGGTCCCAAGCGTAGAAGTCGGTGCGGACTGGGTAGCGGCACAGATGGCAGTGAGGGGTCAAAGGGACCGAAGTCTAGGGCCAGTTATGCGTCCGTTTTCTCCGCTAGTTAAACTATGTAATCTAACATCGAAATTTAATTATCATCACCTACTTTGATATAAACCTTTACTACCCACGATGCAAGGGCGGATGTGTAGCTATCAACTCGCAAACCTGATACCACATCAACCAGCGTACTTGCACACCAACACCAACAAAGAAAATGGAAAGATCTCCCGTCGTCATTGTAGGCGCAGGACCCGTTGGATTGTTTACGGCCTACCTCCTTGCCCGCCAGAAGATCAAGTGCATCGTCTTGGAGAGGCGCGACGCCGTATCGGAGCATCCCAAAGCCCACACTATCAACCCAAACACGCTCGAGATCTTCCGCCAGGCCGGCTTGGATGTTGCCCATATCCGGGAACATGCGGCCACGGCCAAAGATGCCGGAATGGTGCGTCTCGTTTATGGCCTGGCCGATGCCGAGATCGGCTGCTTTCCCTACGAACGCCAGGACGACGGAGTGCGTAGCCTGACGGCCGAGCCCTTGTTGAACTGGCCTCAGCCCGAGCTAGAGCGCCTGCTCGAGAAGGAGGTGGCCAAGATGGGACTCGCGCAAGTCAGGAGGGGGTGGCAGGTCGATGCAGTTGACATTGCGGAGACGGAGACGGGAAAAGGTGGCTGCGTCATCTCGTGCAGCCCCACCGGGCGTGGTCTTGACGGGACGAGACAGACAATTCAGGCCGATTTCGTCATTGGCGCGGACGGCGTCAACTCGACCGTGCGGGACAAGACGGACGGCATCGAGTTCATGTCCATGGGACCCGGCCACGCCTACCAGTCGATCGTCTGCAAGGGTAGTCTCCGCTCCGCGCTTCCCCAAGATCGCGAGGCCATGCTCTACTTTTGCTTCCACCCCGAGCATCCTAGCGAGTTCATCGCACACCATCTGGATGCCTCCTTCGTCCACGTCACCCCCGTCATGGACCCCGCTTCGGCCGGTGGCCAGACCAAAGCACCACCGATCGAGGCCTGCCTTCCGGGTCTGAAGTACACGGAGGTTCTCCGTACCATCTGGGAGACGGCTCCGCGAGTGGCATCCTCGTACAGCGACGCGAAGAATCGCGTGTTTCTTGTGGGGGATGCCGCCCACAGCTTGCCACCCCAGGGGGGCCTGGGACTCAACACAGGCATTGCTGATGCACACAACCTGGTGTGGAAGCTGGCTGCCGTCATGGAGGGAAGAGGTACCCAGGACCTCCTCGCCAGCTTCACCCACGAGCGCAAACCGGTCGCACTCGCAAATCTAGAGTACTCCAAAGCCAGCGAGGCGGCTTTCTACTCCGTCAGTACCACGCTGGTTGGTCTCGCCGTCCAGTATCAAGAAGCAAGGGCACAGACACCGGATCTCGCGATGGACGCATTCCTCCACCAGCCCGCCATCTCGGCTGCGGCGGAGGGAGCAGTTAGAGAAGCGAGCCGGCACTTTGACTCGCTAGCCCTGCAGCTCGGGTTCATTTACGACGAACCGGCCCGCACGCAGGATCTTCTGCAAAACCCGACGACATACGTACCCCAAGCCTGTCCTGGGGCAAGGCTGCCACACGGAACCACGAGTGATGGGCCGTCGCTCCTGGATCTTGTGCCCTACGATCGATTCACCGTCCTACACCACAACAACCCTGCATTCGCCTCCTGCGATTGGGCCATAAACGTGGCACAGCTCGGCCTGTCGGAAGCTTGGTATGATGTTGTTCCGGAAATCAAAAGAGGAAAGGGGATCCTTGTGAGGCCGGACCATCGCGTGCTGTTGCATGTGAACAGCCTGGGCCAGGCCGATGATGCCGTCACAAAGTATCGGAATGATGGGAAACTGATTTATGATCAGGGGAAATCGATCTGATCGTGGGAAAGCGGAAGCGAGCTACGAGTCCGGTGGTGTCGGGAAACGCGAGATGAACCACCCCCTCCTCCGCGGCGAGGTAGATGCCGCCTTTGACCTGTTTTCCCAGTTAGGCTTAGTTTGTTACCGCAGTTTTTGGGAAAAAAGAAAGTATTGCACAGTGCATATGTCCAAAGTACTAAACCTTCGTGGATCTGGTTTACGAACAGGTTCGCAGGCTGTTGTTTTCTTGGCATTTACCAGCCTTAATGGCCCCGGCCGGCTGGTCCGGGCCAGCCAACCGGCATTAGAAGTCGGCATTCCATAGCAGTTTTCCATAGAAGCCGGCGGGATGAAAGGACCCACCCAACACCGGACATCCCCACCGAGCCGGATTTGGCCAACTACATCATCACTGCACACCACACTCTACCTGGGTATCCCGCATTACGACACCTTCATCGGTGCTCTATAGAGTTGGTTTTCTTGTCGACGAGTTGGTAAGCGAGGACAGTGGCTTATCGGCGTAATACCTCTTCGTTCTTTGCACGAGGTTTAGACTCCCGGCAAATCGAATCATGGTTTCTTGTGTGTTGGTGCGAGGTGAAAAGGTTCATGCGGTTGCACGTTCCCCTCCGGTGCTGTGGCATTCTTCCAGCGCATAGGCGGAACATTGCACTTGAACACTCGCATCCATCGCCTGCATGACTTCCGCCTGACGTCCTGTCAATATTTAGACTCCCGGACATCAGCCCACTCCTTCTCTTACCGGTTCAAGGTTGGCGTATCTTACTCCCGGGGAGGCTCGGCGCGGACTTCCCTTCTCTGCTTTTGGAGTATGTTGCTACCACCACATAGATCCCATTTGAAAAAGTCACTGACGTACGCTCCGGTGCCCAATTGAGGACTTTGGACGTGAGGTAGTAGCAGGCGATATATGTTTCTAGGTGACCACATGTCTCGAGCTAGCAGGCATGGTGGTCGTAGCTTCATTTTGAATCTACTTTATACCGTCAACACATCAAAAGTCAACCATTGAGAGCTTACCTGCAACCTCAGTTTTGTTTCTGTAGCTCAACTCGTTCACTGGGCTGCAGTCGAACCAAGTAAACTGTATCCCAGACTGGGCATCGGCGGCTGGACGCATCTGCAGTCTTGGTCCAACAGCCATGGCTCCCATATCCCCTACCCGTAAAAGTTCTGAGAATGGGGGGCCGGGGCCATCAACTTCGCGTCGAACTCGCCATCGCTCCTCCCTCATCAGTTACCCCGGCGTGCCCAGTGCCAACCGGCCTCAGTCCGTGCACATTTCCGCAGACGAGTATAAGGCCATCACAGATCTCGTTGGGCTCGCCAAGGACTTCCTCGAGAATCAACAAAGAGTTGATGTATCAACCTCGTCGACCCAACATGATCCTCTCGACGTCTCAAAGCCCCCCAAGAAGGACGGGCCCCTCGATCCCTTTGGCGCCAACTTTGACGCCCGGGAGTGGGCCAAGTCCTTTTATCGCCTCCGCTCCGATAGCTGCGAAGTGCGCAAGGCGGGCGTTGCGTTTCGTAAGCTGACCGTTTCTGGCTACGGGTCCGACACGGCATACCAGGAAACGGTTGGCAACGCATGGTGGCTTAACGCCGTGGCTGGTGTACGTGGATTGTTGCACCTGAAGCGTCAACAGGTGCGCATCCTCCACAATCTTGAGGGGGTTTTGAACGACGGCGAGATGCTGTGTGTTCTGGGTCCGCCAGGCAGTGGCTGTTCGACCTTCTTGCGGACGATCGCTGGGGACACCCAAGGCACGCAGGTGGCGGAGACAGCTCATCTCAACTACCGCGGCGTGACTGCCGACGAGATGAAGCGGTATTTCAGGGGCGATGTCATCTACACCGCCGAGGAGGACGTTCACTTCCCAGCACTCTCAGTGGCGGACACGCTCTTCTTCGCCGCCCGGGCGAGAACGCCGAAAACCCGCCCCGGTGGGCTCACGGCGGATGAGTACGCTCGGCGCGTGCGCGACGTGACCATGGCAATGCTGGGGATCCAGCATACCATGCAAACGCCTGTCGGCGGCACGGACGGCGACACGGTGCGCGGCGTATCAGGGGGCGAGCGCAAACGCGTGAGCATCGCAGAGGCGGCACTGAGCTTCTCGCCGATTCAGTGCTGGGACAACAGCACGCGCGGGCTCGACAGCGCTGCTACGGTCGATCTTTGCAAGACGCTGCGCATCCAGAGCGACATCATGGGCATGGCGAGCGCGGTGGCCATCTATCAGGCCCCACAGCAAGCCTACGAGCTTTTCGACAAGGTCCTAGTTCTCTATGAGGGACGACAGATCTACTTTGGCAAGACAACGCAAGCCAAGCGCTATTTCCAGCGACTCGGCTTCGTTTGTCCGCAGAATCAGACGACGCCGGACTTTCTGACGTCCATGACCAGCCCTGCCGAGCGTGAGGGTATCGTCAAACCAGGTTACGAGAAGAGAGTTCCCCACACACCCGACGAATTTGCCAATGCCTGGCGGGCGAGCAGCCTCCGCCGACGGCTCAGCGAAGAAGTGGAAGCCTACGACTACTCCTTTTCCCTAAGTGGCTCGCGCACCCATTATGCCGACTTCCTGGCGAGTAAGAAAAGTGACCAGTCGTTGCTGCAGCGATGGAAGTCCCCTTACACCGTCTCGTACCCGCGGCAGATCCTGCTGTGCATGTGGCGCGCCCTCGCGCTTCTCAAAGCTGCACCGCAGATGACGGTGATGATGCTCGTCGTCATCCTGTTCCAGACGGTTATCGTGGCCAGCGTCTTCGTCCGTCTGCCCAACACGGCCGAGTCCATGTCGTCGCGGAGCACGTTCCTGTTCACTACTGCGCTGGTGAACGCCTTTAGCTGCATCCTCGAGGTCTCGGCCCTGTATGCCAAGCGCGCCATCGTGGAGAAGCATGTGCGGTATGCCCTGTACCACGCCTCAGCCGAGGCCATCGCCGACTTGATCATGAGCCTGCCGTACAAGCTAGTCAACACCATCGCAGCCAACGCCATCTTCTACTGGATGTGCAACATGCGCGCAGAGGCCGGGGCCTTCTTTTTCTTCGTACTGGTCCAGTTTGCCATGACGATCGCCGTCAGCTTGCTCTTCCGCCTGATCGCTTCCGTGACCAAGAGCCATTCAGCGGCCATGGCCCCGTCGACCGTAGTGCTGCTCACGCTCGCCCTATATACTGGTTTCGCGGTCCCGCCCATGTACTACAAGACCTATGCCAAATGGATCGCCACCCTCAGCCCCGTGGCATACGGATTCGAGGCTCTCATGATCAACGAATTTGGGCACGGACGTACCTTTCCTTGCACGAAGTTTGTTCCACCTGGCCCTAGCTACGATGATCCTATGGGCTACTTGGCGCAGACGCGCGTGTGTGCCGCACAAGGAGCCGTCGCGGGCGCCACATCCGTCGATGGAAGCGCATACATCAGTGGTGCATTTGGGTACTCAGACAGCCATCAGTGGCGGAATGTTGGCCTCATCTTTGCTTTTGCGGCGGCCTACCTTTTGCTGCACCTCGTCGCCACGGAGCTGGTGAGCAGTAGGAAGAGCAAGGCGGAGATGCTTGTTTTTCCCAGGGGAAAGGTCCCGACGAGGCGGGCAAGAGACGCCGAGGACCACATCACTAAGGGAAAGACAGAGGCACCGAGCACGAGCACGCCTATGGCTTCCATGCCCGTCACACCTGTTACGCCCGTATTCGCTAAAAAGGGCCATTGGGAAAATGAGATTGCCAGCATGTATCTGTACCCTGACAAGGGTTCGCCGACGACACTGGTCAATGGCAAAACGCATTGGTCGGATGCTGCCGCCAGAACGATCCCAAATTCTCCCTCTAAGCCGTGGAACTGGCCGATGCAAGAGCGAGATACGTATGAGGATCGTGGCGGCGACGATGGCGACAACGGCGAGTTGAGCATCGACCGCCAGACGGCCATTTTTCACTGGAGCAACGTTTGCTACGAAGTCAAGATCAAGAAGAATGAGACCAAGCGCATTTTGAACGGCGTGGATGGCTGGTGTGAGCCGGGGACACTCACCGCTCTCATGGGTGCATCGGGCGCCGGCAAGACCACACTCCTCGACGCCCTCGCCTCGCGCCTGTCCACTGGCGTGATTACGGGCGAGATGCTCGTTGACGGGGCCCCGCGCGACGCCTCATTTCAGCAAAAGACGGGCTATGTGAAACAGCAAGACCAGCACATGACCAGTTCCACGGTTCGCGAGGCCCTCACTTTTAGTGCCGTTCTCCGCCAGCCGGCCAAGTTTTCCCACAAGGAAAAGATCGCCTATGTCGACAAGGTTATTAATATTTTGGGCATGGAAGAGTATGCAGACGCCGTGGTTGGTGTGCCCGGAGAGGGGTTGAACGTCGAGCAGCGCAAGAAACTGACCATTGGCGTTGAGCTTGCTGCCCGTCCTGCACTGCTTTTATTTCTGGATGAGCCTACTTCGGGTTTGGATTCACAGACGAGTTTGTCAATTTGCAACTTGCTCGAGACTTTGAGGCAGAACGGGCAGGCTATTCTCTGCACGATCCATCAGCCATCGGCGATTGTGAGTTCTCCCCCCCCCCCCCCCCCCACTGCCATTATCCGCACACTGCTAAGATGAAATCAGCTATTTGAGCGCTTCGACAGGCTGCTTCTTCTTGCTCCCGGCGGACGTACCGTCTACTTCGGTCAGATTGGACGCAACGCCAACGTCTTGGTTGACTACTTTGTCCGCAATGGCGGGGCACGGCCCAAGAAGGGACAGAACCCGGCTGAGTATATCCTCGAACAAGCCCGTGCGAGCGGCAGCGGGAAAAAGGGCATAGACTGGCCCGAGAAATGGAAGCAGAGCACCGAGTACGGAGAGGTCAAGGCCTACCTGGCCCGACTGAAAGAAAAGCACCAATACCCAACGCGACAGCAGCAGCAGCAGGACGATCCCCCCTTCGCCGCCCCATTGACCACGCAGCTCTCTGAGGTGACCAGGCGTCTGGCCTTACACTACTGGCGCTCCCCGGGTTACGTCTACGCAAAGGTGTTGCTGACTTTCGGTTCGGCCCTCTTCATCGGCCTCTCGCTGCTCAACCTGCCCAACACTCAGGTGGGCATCAGGATCCAGACCATCGCCATCTTCATGTTCCTCACAACACATCTCAACCTGCTGCAGCAAATAGTGCCCGTATTTGTGGCCCAGCGCACGCTCTACGAGGGCCGTGAGCAACCGTCACGCACGTACTCGTGGGCCGCGTTCATGGGTGGTCAAGTGGCCGTCGAGATGGCTTACAATGCACTTATGGCCCCACCGGCGTTCTTCGCGTGGTACTATCTCGTCGGGCTGTACCGCAACGCGGCGGAAACGAGCGACACCGCCTCTCGGGGCGGGCTGGCCTTCTTGTTCATGCTTGTCTTCTTCCTGAATGCCAGCACCTTTTCGCACATGCTCGGTGCCGCCTGCCAACTCGCCGACCAGGCTGCCGGCATTGGCAATCTTCTATTTGTCATGATGTTTATCTTCAACGGCATCCTTGCGACGCCGCCCCGCTTCTGGGTGTGGATGTACCGCGTGAACCCGTTCACCTACCTCGCCGAGGGGTTGTTGGGCGCTGGGCTCGCGAATGCGGGCATCCACTGTGCTGAGAACGAGTTCCTGCGCCTAAGCCCGCCACCTGGGCAGACATGCGGCCAGTACTTGCAATCCTTCGTCACCCAGGCGGGAGGATATCTCGCCGACCCGGCTGCCACGCAGAATTGTGGCATTTGCACGACGAGCAACACAAACCAGGTGCTTTCTGGGGTGCACGTTGCTTTCCGAAATCGGTGGCGCGACCTGGGAATTTTGTGCGCGTTCACTCTTTTCAACGCCGTTGCCGCATTCGCCTTGTATTGGACTCGTGTACCCAAACCCAAGAAAGACAAAAACGGCAAATCATCACCGTCAGGCCAAGATGGTGGTATGGACGAAGGTTTGCCAAGGCCCCCCTGGGAAGAGCCTGAGAAACAGGCGGGCAACTCGTTGCGGACCACACAGGCCAGGAAGACGCATGTTCTGGGATCGATTCGGTCGTCCATCAACGGAGGCATACAGGTCCTCGGGGGCGGCCAGGTGCTTGCGGGTGGTGCGCAGAGGTACTGGGACGATGGAATGGAAGATGCTGACGACAAACACGCCCTTCGCAAATTAGAGGGAGACGAGGAGGAGGGGGTTGGGTTGGAGTATTCGAGTGAGGGAGAAGACATGGATCAGGACATACTCATCGGGGATTTCACGATGCAAAGGCCAATTCCTCAATATTGGATTTGATAATAAAGATTGATAGCTATTTGTAATTAAGGCAGGTTTTAATATTCAATCTGTTTAAAATGTTGATCCGGGTGTTTACTGTTTACTCATGTGCGCGTAGCAACAGAACGCTGGTATGTGTCGCTAACCCAGCCAGACTGCCAGGTCGGAAGGTGGGCCGGGTGGGGTCGACCCAAACCCGGGCTGGTGGATCTTGTATAATAACCCACCTTAAGCCGACTTCTACCGAAACACGCCGGCCCCGCCGAAGCTTCGCGTCCGTCCTGTGATAAGCACAACTACCAGAATAACGTCACTTCTCTGAGTACTGTGGTAGCTGTAGCATATTGCTCCCCACCCTCTGCGGTAACTATGCGCTTCCGAGTTGGGGGACATTCGAGCCCTGGGAGCCATTGTGGGAGTATCTTACAGCATGCAGATGAGTGTTTTAGAGATCGGGCAACAAGGCAGAAAGTCGATTCAACACCACAGGCAGTTATATCGCCACACTACCGCTCATACTACCTAAACATCCTCCTTCATCCGACACTCAATCACATTTCCCAGGCCACGGCAAATCCACACCTTGACAATCTTCAGCCCAGCCGTTTCAACAACATTGCTCAAGTCTTGGATAGTCCTCTGAATACCGTTTGGGCTGGCGGTCAGGACGAATCCCGCGATGAGCCCCATGGCCTGCCACTCGCCATAGTTCGGCAGCAACGGGGCCGGAGCTTCGGGCAACAAATCGTCACCGCACGTCGGCTGTATCACGTACTCGCCGATGAGCAGACGCGACTTTCCGGGCGCCATGGCGTTCCTGACGTGCGTGAACATTTTGGTCAAGTCCTCATCCTGCCAGTCCACAATGACCGACCGGAACCAGTACACATCGGCCCCCTTAACGGGGTTCTCGTTGAAGAAATCGTGAACCGTGAGTTTGACCGCGCCCGTGGCCAGCGCCTGCGGGTCTGTCTTTTGCCAGTGGGCGTTGGCATGCTCAATCATGCCGGGCTGGTCCTGGACGACGCCAACAAACTCGTTCCGGCAGACAGGGAAGTTGGTCCGCAAGGCCTGGATAGAGCTGCCGAGTCCGCCACCGACGTCGACGACCACGGCGCCGTTACGGAGGACGAGTTCCCAGGGGTATCCCCGCACGTCGGTTAGCCCGTGCAGGTACTCGCCCAGCGACGCCAGCCAGAAGTCAAAGCAGTCGCGCCATTGGGGGTACGCGTTCAGGTACTCGAACTGGCCCATACCCTTGCCGACGCTCTTGGAGAAGGCCGAGTCTCGCGGTGCGTAGCTGGCGCAGAGGACAGGGTCCTTGAGGAGGCTCGGGAGCACGTCGGCCGTGGGGAAGAGGAAGGAGGCATAGCGCACCGAGTTGGCAAGGCGCTCGTCGGTCGCGAGGGCGGTCGACGCCTCGTCATTGGCGAAGACGTCAGGCACGGGCTCGGCGAAGACGTGATGCGCGCACAGGGTTCGCATCACAGTCCCCAGCTTCCGCTTGTCGACGATGCCCGTCTTGGCTGCAAGGGCGCCGAGACTCATGCGCCCGTTGGTCGCCAGCAGTTGAGGTATCTCCCACTCGACGGCCATGTGAAGTGCGCGAGACACGTAATAGTTGTGCGCCAGATGGCCGAGACGCCACTGTGGCGTGAGCACCGCCGCTTCGAGAGAGGCTGCGGCGGCGATGAGGCGTTTACGAGCCTCCTCCGTCTTCGCATCTTTCGGTATGCGAACATCTGAATCATGCCCGTTGGCAGCTGTTGACTCGGAAGACGGAGGGGAGGAAAGTTCGGCAATGAGGTCATTGGTTGAGCTGGTTATTATGCCAAGCAGGGATGTGAGATGAGTGATCTGTTGTTCCGCGGTAGTCATTTTGCGTGATGGATATGATTTGCTTGCGGATGCCTCTTTTGTTCTTAATTGCCAAAATCCATTGTCAGTATTGTTCGGTCTCTTGTGCTTTTATGGTATTCTTCGCCTGCTAGACTACTCCCCGCGGCCGCGGCTGCCGCGGACGTGCTGGCTTCGCCTGATGTCAATACAGTCAAGTGGCTTGGAGGTTTGGTCCATGAGTGTGGAAGAGGGTTTGTTGACAGTAGAGCTGAGGGGTGTTTCCGTTCATGCTCGGAGCGCTCGGGGTCAGAACGTCAAATTCGGACACGGAACTTCAAGTCTAAGTTTCACATGTCAAGAACAGCCTTGTTCCCTTCACATCGAAAGCCAAGACTCATCCCATCAATTTGGTTTGCCCGCACTGTGTACATAACTTGCTTTCTTCAAATCGGTTAGCTTTCGAATTGCGTTGTTTAATCCGTGGTGACCCAGTTAGAGTCCGAAATGCAAACTGACTGCATTTCGTACACAGACCCAAAAGCAAAGACCAAGGTAAACTCTATAGGCGAACGTTGGGTCATACTAGGCCACCAGGGAGAAGACATCGTCATCAAAGCACAAATAGACAACACGAGTACGAGCACTAGCTAGACGCAGCTGCAGAATACCACCACGAACGCCAACAACGGCAAATGTGGGATATCACACACATCTATGGAAATCAACAACCTCAACATGGAGAATCACAATTCAACCACCAAGCCTTACACTAATGGGGCTGTCAAGAGGAATATCTACAACGAAATCGACATTTCTTTTTCTGCAAAAGGAGATCCTCTTGTCTCTTCATGGCTCCCCACGCTCCGTAACAATCTCTCGTCATTACTTCGCTGGACAGGCTCCTACCCGATTCATATTCAAGATTCCCATCTCGCCTTCGTGGGCGAGTCTATAGTTCCCCAGCTTAAGCAACCGCCTGTCGCGGCTGACAGACTGCGATACATTCTGACACACAACCACTCACCGTACGAAGCAAGTATCGCCTTTGCGTCTCACCAATCGCCCAAAGTGCGCTTTACCGTGCAGCCACTAGTGGATGATAGCCCAGTGGGCGATGATCCCCTGGGGCAGAAGAGACTCCGGGAGAAGCTGGAAGATATGGCGTCCGCCTGCGGTGCAGATCGTACCTGGCTGAGTGCCTTTGTCGACACTGTCTTCCTCACTGCCGAGGAGGAGGAGGCCTTAATCGAAAAGAGAGACAGCAATGCTGCCGATGAGCTGCCGCAACAGATCTGCTATGCGGGCTTTGATCTCGAGTCTCACGAGGACGAGGGCGGTGTAGCCGCAATCGGTATGAAGGCGTATCTCTTTCCGCAACTTCGAGCCCTCGCCACGGACCGGAAGCTCGTGGACATCACCGAGTCTGCTACGACTCGACTTGCTGCGGGCGACAAGGAGATGCTGGCCGCATGGCAGTTACTCCGAACGTTTCTTGTCGCCCAAGGTGAGGATCGGATCAATATATATTTCCTCGCCATCGACTGCCTGGCGTCTGAGATGAAACCTCGCTTCAAGGTCTACTCGCATACACACGCCAATTCGCTTGCCTCGGCTCGCAACGTCCTCACCCTTGGCGGACGCCTTCCTTCTTGTTCCGCCGACCTTCTGCCACAAGTCTGGCCTCTGCTGATGGACATGGAAGATACCCCCCAGACCGACATAGAAGGCCAGGAAAAGCCGCTCAACGAGCCAGACAGCAAGTACTGCGGGCTCTGCTTCGCCTTTGAAATGGTTCCAGGGAAGTCAGTCCCGCAAGTAAAAATGTACGTGCCAATGTGGCAATACGCGCGTGATGAGGCCGGGGTCGTGGAGCGCTACGAGCGTATACTGCAGACACAAGGAATGATCATGGGGGATCGCGAGTTTGGAGCTGCTGTCCAGGAAGCCTTGTGAGTATAAATCTGCCCTTGCTGCCGGAGCATGTCCTGGCCATTTGATGCCCACTAATGCTAATTTGCAATTTTCTTCTAACAACCAAAAGCGGGAAAAACAGAGAGACGGGCCAGCATACCATGGCCTCGTTTTCCTCTTCTGAGAAGGGTGTAGGGCTTAGCGCCTACTTTGGACCAAGGTTCTGGGAGTGAGACTAAATTTGCGTGTGGATTTAGTAAGGATGTAGTCTTCTAAGAATTGTGAAATTGTCACAATAAGCTTGTTTAGGGAAATCGCTAAACTTGCCAAGACAAAGGCTATTCAGTTGAAACACAATTCATCGTGGAAAATATCGATATCGCTTCGGAACGTCATGAAGACTAATTGAAACTCTACACCACATACTTTACACAATCATGGTGCAGCTAATAAACAGCACTGGTCATAGAAGAAACTATCGAAGAACTACATGCGCAACAGTTTAACCTTCAAACACTGAACCTCACGGCGCCTATTTACCCTGACGAGGAAGTAAATTAACCCAAAGTGGGTGTTTTTCCCAGATCCCGTAACTGTTCTGGTCCAGCCAGTCAAATTTTGGGTCAACCAGTTCAACGTCAAAATTGTGCAAGAGGCTGACGATGATAATCCTCATCTCGGGCCAAGCAAGGCTGCGCAGACACTGGTTAACTACCACCACACCCTTGACATAGAGGAGGAAAACAACCAGGGAGGGAGATAGATGACTCACTTCTTACCGATACAGTCCCTCGGCCCCGTCGAAAACACCTTGACGCAGTCACGCCGGTCCCCAGAATACTTGGCGGGCAGGTCATCACCATCCAGCCACCGCTCGGGCACGAAATCCTCGGGATCGACAAAGTTATCCGGATGATGTGCAATCGCGTACAGCGGAATATCGACAAGCGTCCCAGCCGGCACGTAGCGTCCGCAGATGACACGGCCCCCCGGGGGCACGAACCGCGGCATGGGCGTGGGCGCGGGCGGGTACAGGCGCATACCCTCCTCGATGCACGCGTTGAGATACGGCAGCTTGCGCAAGCCGTTGAAGGTCATGTCCGCCTCTGGCTCCTTGATGGCAGCGTCGAGCTCGGCGCGGAGTGCGGCCATCTTGGCTGGGTGCTTTAGCAACAGGTAGGTTACGGCCGACGTGGCGGCCGTTGTGGTTTCGGTGCCGCCGATCATGAACGTCGCGGCGTTGGAGTACATCTCGGCGCGCGTGATGCCAGGCCGCTTCTCGTCGCAGCTGTTTTGAATGATCATTGACCAGATGTCGCTGCCCGAGTCGTCACCACGGTCCAGTCGTTTGTCAACGCGGTCCATCGAGAAGCGGTTGTGCCTGGCGCGGCGCTTACCACTGCCTCCCCAGATGTATTTGAGGAGCAGCGGCCCCAGGGGAGGGTGCCACCTCATCATGGCCATGCCGAGTGTGACCGTCTTGATGGTCGAGTAAGTGTCGCGCACCCACTGGCGGGCTGACTGATCGCTTTCGAGCATGCCGAGCGGCTCACCATACATGAGGTCGCCCATGATGTCAAATGCCAGGTAGCTCAGCCAGGTAACGAGGTCGACGCGGCCGTGGGAGGCAGCAGGCTCCGCATCATCGTCGGCCAGCTTGAGCATCAGGTTGCGGACATGACCCTGAATGAGGTTTTCCTGCTTGAGTACTGCACGGTCGGAAAAGGCATGCGAGAATATGCGCCTCTGCCGCTGGTGGTCGGCATCGGCGGCACGTACGATGCCCTTCTCGGGCTCCGCCATGTCCGGCCCCAGTCCGACAAAGTCCTTGGGCATGTCGCCTCCACCGCCCGCCTTGGCATAGATGTCATGCCAGGCATCGGGGTGGCTATAGCTCAGCTCGTTTGGGCCAATACGCACAACGTGACCGTAACGTTTGTGGAGGTGGAGCGGCCAGCTGTGGTTGGAACCATCGGCGCGGTGCCACAGCGATGGGATGGTGGTGATGCGTGCAAGCAGCGGGCCTGGGTATCTTGCCAGGGGATGGAGTGTTAGGTAGTAGAGGGTCCGTAGCACGAAAAGTCCGCCGATGGCCAGACCGAGACCACAGAGAAGCCTCCCGAGTTCCGATAGGCTGGGCACGTGAATGCTGGAGGATATGTCCTGGATCATTGTTCCGTTGTTGGTGGGCCCTTGGTAGAGTTACTGGTTGTGTCTCTCACTTCCCATTCCTGTTCTTGTGAGTAGTAGTTATCCTCCGTTCTACCAGCCAAGTACAAGGAGAACTGATGAGGGGAGAATGTCGTCACTATTTCGGGCTGGTTACCAAGAGGTTTTGGTAGGACAGACGTGATAACAAGCAAGCCTGTCCTCCGGACTTGAGTTCCAACGTCGTCAATAAGGCATAAGCGACCAAGAATAGGATTTCCCCACGACCCACGGCCGAAAGGGTACGTAGACCTAAAATGCCGTCAACAGAAGTCCGAAGTGAGATCCGAAGGGGGTCTCGTCTTTTAACGTAGCCGGCAGGGCCGGATGGGCGGCCTGATGAGCGGGAAGAACCTCCGATCTTCATAGAAAGTTGGTCCAGGTCTCCTGGAACGCTTTGGCATAATTTTCCGGACCGTGACTTCACAGCTCAAACTTGAGACGAGAAGCTTCGCTAAGAAGTGACGTCTTCCCCACTGTTCGGATGATGCGAAGTGCGAAAATGCATGTGTCTATGGCAGGGAATGCCCGTTGTGCACGTGTATAGTCGCTCTGCACGCCCAAAACAGCCACGCACGTGGAGATGGGTTGTCCGATTTTACGTCCGTCGGCACTCCATGTCATGCTGCGAGTCATCAAAGACGAACAAGGATTTTACAGAAGTCCAATGCCAGATAAAGTTCAGGATTAGTGCCCCTATCTTTGGTAACCAGTAAAATACGTCAGAACTTTCCTGCTTGTAATCAACACCAGATTCATGTCCACTCGGCTTATACGGACAACAGTCCGGTGTGCCTGCGCCAGTCCGGTGGAGATATCACATCAAACCAGTATTTCCAGATTGGAACAAAAGACCGAATATACCTTATTTCCAGGCCGAGGCTATGTTCTAGAAAGTGGTCTATTGTGCGAAGTACGCGACAGCCTCGGCACCAGTACCCTGGCCGCGATGCCCCCATGATACATATATGTTGACTTACCATCGTCGCAACATAGTTGGAGGATTCTCGTCGACAGAATCAAAACTTGAATTACATGATTCACTTGAATAACGAAGCAAATCATCTCACCGCTGTTAGCGACCTGAACCAGGTGATATCGCTTGCCAAACTATCTTATTGCACAACAGATTTCACATTGTTTACTCGTACCTCGTTTCACTGCACAGCCATCATGTCTACCTTTCAAGACCTCCAAACACCGCCTCCGTCCCCCACATCAGCTACATCCTTTCCTCTGTGGAAGAGAAAGTCACAAGAAGATGTTGTCAGGCACAGAAGACCGTTATCATCAGCACCACCAGTAGTCTTGCTCAAAGTGCCCCAAACACCGGCTGGAGGCCTTCTCACGCCGCCGGACACCCCGGTGGGGAGACAGTCCGCCACACACACGTCACCCGCCACAGTAATCGACTGCCCCATTTCCAAGGCCAGTTTCCTGCTTGCACAGGCTTCCCTGGCAACGGAACTTTTCGCTTCATCAACGACCGAGTTCAAGTTCCGGATTTCAGGGTCTTCGCGGGAAGGGACGCGAATACTCCGTTTTGGCACTGGTCTTGACGGATGTTTCAATCGCACCAGAGGGTTCCTAGGTGACCGAGGATCGCAACAAGGCATCGTCACCACCGGCAAAAATGCCTCGACACGTTCAGTCCAACGCCTGCCACCGTCCCTGGAGGAATGGGAGGCGGTTCATGGGAATCTACCCCGGTTACTACGAGCGGGACGAGTTCGCCAAGCAGTTGACGCCTTGGGTGAGCGCATGGCCGGTGAAAGAGACCCGTGGGATGACTTGGAACAACACCACCTGGCACGAGCGGCGCTGGTTCTGAGCTCCCTGGCCCACGCGTATATGTTTGGCGAGGACCAAGGCAAGTGCAAAGGGGACATTGGAAGGTCCCAGCTACCTCGCCATGTCGTCAGCATGTGGGAGAGGGTTTCTGCCGCATTGGGGAGACCCATGGCTGGACGGGTACGTGTTAATAGGCATCCTGTAAACGTACTACCCTCACAGTGCAGTGGCTGACATTTCACGGCAGGTGCCCGCCGACGATATTCTCAATAACGCCGTGGGCGATGACACCTTCAGTCTGACCAGTGCCTACTTTGACCTCCCCGAGGAGCGGCTGTCATCGGGGCTCCAAGGCACGATGGAGGCTGTCTTTGCGCCCGCTCTCTCGACCATGGCACTGGCGCAAAGTGGCGTACTGGCCGACCAGCCCGACCAGGTGGCGGCTTGCCTGGAGAGTCTGGCTGCGCGTATCGTGAAGTGCGCTCACGTATTCGAGGCTATGACCCCGCGCGACACGAAGAATTTTGACCCCGTCGTCTGGATCAAGACGCATCCCGCCATAAGCCACCCGGTGATGCCCGGCGAGCTGGGGAACAGTGGCGTTGACGCACCTTTGTTTCATGCGCTGGACGCATTCATTGGCCGCCATGGTGTCAAGGGTGATTTGGGAGGGATGCAGAGCCACCGACGGGCCAAGCTGCCGGCCAACATTCGAGCATTCCTTGACTCCCTTGGTGACGGGGCCGAAAGCACCAAGGACTACGTCGCTGCTTGCCGTTCCCGGCTACAACAACCCTCCCCTGAAGAGAGGCCGCAATACCGGCGTCTCTCCGCTGCCTGGGACGGGCTTCTGCAAATGTACGTCTGGTTCCTCGAGCGACACCGCGTCAAGGCTATCGGCGTCACGGGCGTGAGCCTGAACACGGGGCTACACTCGACAAGTAGCGGCGTCAACAGCAACGACCAGAGCAGATGCGCAGCAGCCGGAAAGTCGAAGATGCGTCCTGAGACCATGCTCAGCATTCAAATGAAGAAGGGCATGGTCTCACGGCTGGGCGGCCGGCCGCCGTGGCAGGACGCTCATGTGCAGTCGCAGAGCGTGTACCAGGACAGCGTGGTGGTAGACCTGAAGTTGGACGCGAACTTGCCTCTCGAGCCGGGCGATCGAGTGCAAGTTTGGCCAGCGAGAAAGAGAAAGCAGATCAACAGAACATCTTCGCACCAGCGACGTTTGCGGGCTTCCTCTCCCCCAGAAGACGACGATGCATCGCCATGCGACGAGGACGATGTCGAGCCGAGATTCTACTCCGTCGCCCGTGCCGAGGCCACGGACTCCGGGCGAGGAGGTATGACCATCACTCTAACTGTTGGTCAACACTCACCGGAGGGACGGGTTTCCTCTTTTCTCGGCAACGCCGCCGAAGGCACACACCTGCGACTCCGTCCTTGGCCTTCCCCGCGGTTTCGCCAGCCGCACGATCTCGCCAAACCGCTTGTTCTCGTTGGACAGGGCAGCGGCGTCGGTCCGTTGGTGGGCTTTCTGCACGAGCGCGCGGCACGGGTAAAACGGCTCGACGAGAGCCAAGACGACGTCGGTAAGGTCGGCGAGGTGCTTCTCGTGGTCGCTGCGAAAACACGTCGCCATGTTCCCTGTCCACTCGACAGTCTCAAGCAACTTACCAGGGGGTTGCCATTGACCGTGGTGCTGGCTCTCAGTCAGGAGAGACACCTCATGATCCGCGGTGGAACCTGGACCCAGCTTCCGCAAGGCGGGCGACGCGTGACGCACCATCTGGCGGAGTACCGAGACACCGTCCAGCGGCTCGTGAAGGAAAAGGGTGGCCACGTCTTTGTCTGCGGCAGCTCTGAATTTGGGGCTACGGTGATGAGCAGCCTTGGACTGGGACAATCGCGACAGCGGCAGAAGCAGCCGCCGGGAGACACACATGCACAAAATGGAGACGAGGCGAGCTATAACGACGACGACGACCGCACAGAAATGCCGTCGCCTCCTGCCCATTGGGACCAACTGCATCAAGATCTCTTTTCTATGGTGAAAAGACCTTCCAACTCCCGGTCATCTTCCTCCTCGTCGTCATACCGATCGTCCTCGGCCACAAGAGGACCCGAAAACACCATCATCAGCCGTTCAGAACTTGCAGCCCACAACTCCATCACCTCGTGCTGGACCTCACTTGGCGGAAAGGTCTACGACTTGACGTCCTTCCTGGCGCTCCACCCAGGCGGACCCAAAACACTTCTCGAGTCAGCTGGCACTGTCGCTGACGAGCGGTTCGACGAAGTGCATGGCGGTCCGCACGCCCAGGAGATCAGAGGCTATCTCCAGAATTACATCATCGGACGTCTGTCCACGGCTACCCCAGACTCTGCGACGGAGATGACTGCGGAAAGACTCACCGATGCCCTTGTAAGAATGCAGAACGCGCTTACAAATAACAGCGCCTTTTCCGCAAGTCGTGGGCCGGTTCCCTTCTACGTGTACGAGAATGCTCTGCTTGTCTTTGCCAATAACCTCGACGGCGTGGCAGGGGTTCTGTCAGATGATGCTGCCGAGTGTGACTTTTCGGGGCTCAGAGAAACCGTAGCAAACGTCCAAGCGATGATGCAGAAGGCCTCCAAGGTTCTGAAGGACAGGTGCAAGTGTCACCTAGCGAGCGCTGATGCGAAGGACTCCAGCTCTTCCTCCTTTACCCTGCTTGGAGAGAGCGAAGCTTGGGTTCAAAGACTGTACAGGGAGCCCATCAAAAAGGTTCATGCAGCTGTCGATGCTTGCAAGAAGAGCATCAGTGAGATTGGCACAGGAAGTAAGGTGGAAAGTAGCTTGAGCACTCGTGATGTGTATGACGACGAAAGCGCCCATCGGCTCGTGATTGTTTTGGAGAGGTTCTGCGTTACTTTGGTAGGAGTTGCAGAGGACTTGCTTCAATGACCGCAGTTGTGGATAAAAATACTAATAAATTGACAAGGTTTAAATTAAAGTATTACATCCAAGACAAGAAAAAACCAAAAGTGCAATTTCTAGTAACCGACTTGTATAAATTCGTATCTATATGAATACTCCTCCGTCCTTTGAGCTGTGCCGTTTTACTTCGTAGACGGGAGGCTAATGGTAAGAATGTCTGTAGTCCCCTGGAACGTTTTCCGCATTGCTCTGGGGGTTCAGATACAGAATTGTAGTAATATACAAACCTACCCAGACATTCAGCCTCGTACATCTTATACAACTCCCAACCAGCTCTCCTTGTCTTAGAGGACTTAACAATGTTCTTTACGAAAACGTTCTTCCTGTAGAGTTCGGGCGAGACCACACTCATTATGTTCTGCGTGAGGGAGCAAAGGACATCCCCAGCCTCCCAAAACGCGTCGCGGGGGGTCCTCAACGGCCCGCAGTCCCAGAGTGATGAGAATGTCAAGGATCACGAACGGCGCGGATATCGGGTTTGACGATCCTGGTGATAAGGCTAGTGTAGAGAACATCGCAGAGCTTGGAGTCGTCGGGATATATATTACACTTGCGGTACACTGTACGCTGCAAATCGCACTACGTCTTGCAACTGCCAGCATTGCAGGTGAGGGGCTGTTTCTGTGACGGCGCAGCTCGTAAGCGGTGGGGAGTAAGCGTAAGTGGCGTGGGCATAAGAGATATGGTTTACTGAATAC
>WIGN01000472.1:0-25715 GCA_014235955.1 Colletotrichum sojae
GCAAACTCACCAAGCTCCTTGTAGTGCGGATCCTTCGGCCACCGGTTCTGCGGCCACTTACAAACCACCTCTCTCACGTTCACAAACCCCGCCTCCTCCATCTGCCTCTTATACAACTTCGCTCCGTCAAACGACCGTCCCACAGCCTCGGTGCCCTTGAGCAGCATATCCGCCCACTTCCACAAGGCCGTCTCCTCGGTCAACGTCCCGTCGTCGCTCGTCACCGGCGTGATGTCCGTAACCTCCATCCACCCGCCCGCCTCGAGATTGTCGAACGCCTGCCGGAACAGCTTCGGAAAGTCCGCGATGCCGCCCGTCATCATGCGGCTGTACACGAAGTCGAACTTCCGCCCGTACGTCCACGGCACCTCCTCGACGTCGTCGATCTGGAACTGGACGTTGGACGGCGCGAAGGGCGGCTGGATCGGGCTGAGGTCGACGCCGATGACCTCGGCACCGGGGTACCGGTCCCCGACGTCGCACGCCCAGATTCCCGTGCCCGTGCCGACGTCCAGGACCCTTTTGGGGGGGTTCTCCTCGCTGAAGGGAGCGAGGTGGAGCCGGTCCCCGCCCAGCGTCAGCAGGAACAGGTGGTGCTGCATGTCCAGCCTGTCGTTCTCCGGCTCGTCGTTGGGCATCAGGTACGCCCCGTCCTTGTACGCGTGGTAGGTTCGCCCGTTCTCCTCGCGGTAGCGCATCACGCTGCTCCGCAGCGACACCGTTGAGGACTGGTCCGTGCCGAGCGACGAGTCAGAGTCCGAGCCCACGTCGTCGGCCGGCGGCTCAGCCGGCTCCGCAGCCGCGGGCGAAGCGGGGTCGGCCTCGATGGCCGCGGAAGGGTCGGCGGGTACCGGGGCGTTGCCGATGTTGCTGCTCATCTTCGCTCGTTCGGTTCGGTTGTCGGTTGTGCTCGTGAGGTAATCGTTGAGTGACGTGGGCGGCGAGGGAGGTGGAAAGTTTAGGAGCAGACGGACGAAGGTTGACGGGAGGGGCGCGAGGGATGGGAATGGAACTCTCAGCCCTGGAAACGGCGCATTTTTGTGGGTGGCGTGTCCGTCTTCTGAGACTATTCCGGATGCGGGAATCAAGGGCCGGGAAT
The DNA here is from genome assembly GCA_014235955.1 of Colletotrichum sojae. Classification (NCBI taxonomy): domain Eukaryota; kingdom Fungi; phylum Ascomycota; class Sordariomycetes; order Glomerellales; family Glomerellaceae; genus Colletotrichum; species Colletotrichum sojae. The sequence goes on from WIGN01000472.1 coordinate 1,100, forward strand.
TCTCTTCTGAAGTAGCGCCGGGCGGCAACTAGTGGATGCCAACCCGCTAAAGGATCATGCGGATGGACGAATAAGCGAATAAGTGTATACATACCGAGGCCGCAAGATGAGGTTGCACCTCTGAAAGCTTAGCCGCTTGAACGATTTCATGAGTTTGAGATGCAGTTCAACTCCCAAATGTGCGGGCTGTCAGTGGCGGGAAACGACACCCTGCCCCGATCCTTCGCTTCTGCGTAGACCTACAGAAGGGAAATACATGCACGCAACAAGAAAGAACACAGGGTTCTAAGAATCGACTTAATTTTCTTTGCGGACGAGGAGAGTGAGTTGATCTATCCTTATGAGACTCAGACCACGCACCCATCATGCATTGACCAGTCTCCATACTCTCATGAAGTCTTTAACGGTTTACTGAAGAACTCTTCCACGCGCCCTATCGCCATCATGGCGTGATTCTTAGGACTATGTCAGTGTCTGTGTTCAAATAGGTTTTCAACGAGGACTATCAATACCTTCATTGCGTCGTGTGTAAGTCCTCCCACATGGGGCAGCAGCGTGACACAATCATACTTCAACAACCTAGTGTTTACTTCTGGTCTGTCGAGATTGTGTTTGTTAGAGCTGAAACAGTAGAGAGAACCTCATTGATAGCGATGGAAACTTACTCGTGGTAGTGGACATCCAGACCAACACCGGAAACAGTGCCGTCCTCGATGGCATTGCACAAAGCCTCCTCGTCCACGCACTTCCCCCTCGCTACGTTGACGATCCTCATGCCCATCTTCATCTCGCCGAACAGCTCCCGCGAAAGCAGATGGTGCGTGTCAGGAGAGTACGAGCAGGCCAGGACCAGGCAGTCAACTTTGCCAACAAGCGCGCGTAGGTCTCGATGAAGCACCATGGGTGCGGGCATCCCCTCCTGTGCTTCGATGAGTTTCCTCAGGTTCGGCCTGTCGATGCAGTGTATCTCCATCCCAAGCGCCGCAGCCTGGCGTGCAATCGCCCGACCGACGGGGCCCATCCCGACGACCCCCAGCTTCCTTCCGTACGGATCCATCGCTGACTGCGCCGAGTGTCGCAGGGCTGGGAGGAATAGTCCCTCCCGGAGCATTCTTTCATACTTGCTCAACTGGCGGAAGGCCGAGATGATAAGGTACGTCGCGACCACGGCCGTCGCCTCGCTGCCGCCAGTCGTGTTGAAGAAGGCGATGCCCCGAGCGTCGAGGCCTGCGACGTCCTCTGATTCGAAGCCGTGGCCGAAGTTGACTATCATCTTGAGAGATGGCGGGAAGTGTGACAAGGCGCGCTTCGTCCAGCCTAGGGTGATCTTTTCGATGCCTGGGGGAAGGTTGATGCCTATCCTCATGATTCCTGAGATATCGCTGCAGGCCCGTGTTCTCATGGACTCATGGAACTCCTCGGTAGTTGGAAACTTGTACATGATAGTTTCATATCGGGAACAGAAATCGGCCCAGACGGTGTCCGGGACTACTCCGGCGGGCGAACCGATGACAAGTATTTTTATTGTTGGCGACATACTGATAGGGTTGAATGGGCTGGCAAAGAGTCTGAGGTAGCGTTTCTGGTGGATGTACAAGTCATTTCGTTTTAATACCATCTCAGAACTTGATAATTTAGGGTTCCTTATCATGCTAGTATCCTACAAGAACTGTGAGCTGATGCAACATCTACGGACGACAGCGCAAGTCATCTCGTAAAACACTGCCGTTTTGGGAAACCTTCCCGGTGGGCCTCTTCCGACGCACCCCTGTCATCCACTTATCTATCCGATCTCGCTTGGGCGTGGAGATGCAGGGCTAGACCCGTCTTGGAACCGTCATCTTTCCCCTCTTTCAAGACACAAACTGGCCTGCTGGTCTGAAGCAAGTTGGATACGATGCCCAGGAGACTTGTATCGGCGTTGAAGTCTCAAGAACCATCCGATAGATCTGAACCCATAATGTCTTCAACGGCTGTGGAGAGCGACAGCTTCGCTGGCTTTTACTCGCAGTAGGTCTCGTGTACATGGCTAAAATAGTCAATGCTAATGCCTGTCAGGGTTGATGAGCTTGAGAATGTGTTCATTGAAAGTGAGTCTAGTTTCTACCGGAGTTGCTGGAGTTTTCTCGAGAGTCTTCGAACTATTCAACAAACAAGTTTGCTGACTGTCTTGTTCGAGCACAGGGCTAGAAGAGGCTGTTAAAATCCCCTCCATCTCCGCCTACGCGGAAAGACGAGGAGATGTGTTCAAGGTACCAGGCTGTTGTCAATCTCGAGGGTCTCAACTTGACTCAAGTGCTAATCCCGACAAAGATGAGCGAATGGACCGCCTCAAAGATGAGAGAACTCGGTATCGAGGTCACCCTCAAACCCCTGGGCAAGCAAGAAGGAACAGACCTCGACCTGCCACCTCTGGTCTTGGGCCGCTACGGCCGGGACGTCGAAAAGCCCACGGTCCTCGTCTACTGCCACTACGACGTGCAGCCCGCCGCGCTCGAAGATGGCTGGAAGCACGACCCTTGGGCTCTGACCATTGAAAACAACGGCAGGCTCTGCGGACGGGGCACGTCGGACGACAAGGGCCCGCTGATAGGGTGGCTCAACATGATCGAGGCATTCCAGAAGGCCGGCCTGGACGTCCCCGCGAACCTCGTTTTCTGCTTCGAGGGCATGGAGGAGAACGGGTCGTTCGGTCTGCGGAAGGCGTTAGAGGAGGAGGCGACGGGGTTCTTCGCGGACGTTGATGTTGTGTGCATCGCTGATGTTGTTTGGGTCAGCGACGAGCAGCTCAGCATCCCGCAGGGTCTCAGGGGAATTCTGTTTTACCTTGTTACTATCACCGGTGCGAACCAGGATGCGCACAGTGGTGGGTTTGGCGGGCAGATTTCCGAGCCGATGACGGATATGGTCAACATCATGTCTTCGCTGGTCGACTCGAACGGGAAGATTTTGGTGCCTGGGATCTACGACACCGTCCAGCCGGTGACGAAGGAAGAGTACGAGAGCTATAACAAGCTGAACATCTCAGAGGACTCGCTGCTCGGCGGAACCGGGGGCAAAAGCCTCCGCGAGACCCAGGCAGACGCCTTGATCGCCCGGTAAGTCTTGCACTCCAGGCTTTTGAACCTAACGAGAGAGCTGACAGTTACAAGATGGAAGAAACCAGCCCTGAGTCTCCACCGAATCGAGAACGCGAGACCGGGGGCGGGCGCCGTCACGTCGATCCCCGCTAAGCTGGTCGGCAAGTTCAGCATCCGCACGGTCCCCAACATGAAAGCCAAGGACATCAACCAGCTCGTGCAGAAGCACATCGAGGATCGCTTCGCGAGCCTGGGGAGCAAGAACGAGCTGGAGATCAACTGCGCCCACGAGAGCGACTGGTTCTACGAGAGCGCCGACCACTGGAACTACCAGGCTGCAATCCAGGCAACTCGTAACGTGTGGGGTGTGAACCCGGCCATCACATGCGAGGGCGGCAGGTGAGTCTTAATCCCTCTTAACAGACTACGAAAGGGAGAAAAATTCTGAACTTATCCACGTAGTATCCCGATCGCTTTGGACTTCAAAGAGATCCTGAAGAAGAATGTTCTGCTTCTTCCCGTTGGAAGGCCGACGGACGGTGCTCACTCCATCAATGGTTAGTTGACAGCCAGTGACTCTTCTTCTGCTAGGTCTCTTTGAGCAACTGCTGACTCGGGGTTGACGGATGTAGAGAAACTTGACAAGAGTAACTAGTAAGTTCCATGTTCCCAGTTCCCAGCGCTCTCAGAGACCAGCTGCAGGCGGCTAACATTCTGGCAGCATCAACGCGATCAAGCTGTTCGGGTCGTACCTTAGGGAAGCGAACAACTTGTGGCGCGAGAACAAGAAGGCCTAAGGAGACTCGTCGAACACATAACAGGCTTGATAACGATTGCGGAGCCATCCGACTGGCTGTTGTGTTTAGCGCATGAGGAACTGATGACCGCGGTTTGCTTGTTGACGGTGGAGCTTCACATCACTTCATCCTCGACCAGGGCAGGGCCTCAAGCAACAAGGAGTTGCCCAATGAGGAAATTTTGAACGAGGCTAGTTAGTGAGGGGCAGACATGCGGGGCTATCGCTGAAAAGCCATCGAGGACCTCTTTCTGAATTTCCAGTTCTCGATTTCAATCTTGACCGTTATTAACTTTGTACAAGTCTCACCATAAGCTTTGCACCATGTGCTCCAGCCATCCTACCACCGACATCAACACCAACGCCAATTTCAAGGACGTTGCCACGAAACACACCAAGCTCGAGCTCACGATTGATTTCGAGCGCACGATTCTCGTGGGAAAGACGATCATCGAGCTCGAGTCGAAGCGCGCCGGTCTGACTGAAGTCATTCTCGACACTAGTTTCTTGACAATCAAGGGCGCAAGTATCGCGGGCAATGCGGTTCGCTGGGAGCTTAGCCCTCCGGAGGGGATTAACGAAAGCCCCCTTCGTATCACCTTAGACCGGGACTACGGAAATGGCGAGATCTTTGAGCTCACTGTAAGTCAAGGCGAAAATCCTCGAGCCATGATGGCGCACGCTAACCACCCAGCGGTCAGATCGACTTTGAAACGACGACAGAGACAACTGGCCTGCAATGGTTCAGCCCCTCTCAGACAGACGACAAGAAGTACCCATTCATGTGTACGTAAACCGGCTCCGTTAATAAATCCAACACAAACTTCGGCTGATCTTGTGCAGTTTCTCAGGGAGAACCGGTCCACGCTCGCTCGATGTTCCCATGCCAAGACACGCCATCCATCAAGACCACTTTCGACATTACAATCCACTCGAAATTGCCAGTCGTCGCGAGCGGCGTGCCCGAGCACGAACTCGTGTTTGCGCCGGTCAAGGAGCCGCTCGAGTCAAAGGCTTACAGGTTCAAGCAAGAAATCCCGATCTCGAACTACCTTTTCGCGGTGGCTAGCGGGTAGGCAGCCTCACAAAGCGCATAACGAATGATCATGGGCTCACACGTTCTCTACAGCAACCTAGTTGGTGATCAGATCGGACCCAAGAGCTACGTCTACTGCGCCCCCGGCGACCTCGATGCCTGCAAGGCCGAGTTCGAACCGGATCTGCAGGCGATCATCAAGTCCGCAGAGGTGAGTCGTGTTTCTGATTCGCTAGTCGCTTCACTTCACTGACACCCATGTAATAACTCTGCATCACAGAATCTGATCTTCGAGTACCCCTGGCCCCTCTACAACCTCGTCGTCCTGCCTCGCTCGTTCCACCTGGGCGGCATGGAGAACCCCATCTTCAACTTCTACAGCGCGACGGTCGTCTCGGGCGACCGCGAGAACGTCTCCGTCGTCGCCCACGAGTTCGCGCACAGCTACAGCGGCAACCTCGTCACGAACGACTCGTGGGAGCACTTCTGGCTCAATGAGGGCTGGACCGTCTACATCGAGCGCCACATCATCCGCGAACTGCGCGGCGAGGAGGAGGTGCAGCTGCAGGCGATCGTCGGCTGGCAGGATCTCGTGTACAACATCGAGGCGTACGGCGGCGGCGACAGCGTGCACACGAATCTCGTCCTCCAGTTCGACGGGAAGAGGCCGGACGATGTCATGTCCAAGATCTCGTACGAGAAGGGGTACACTTTCTTGTGCTATCTCGAACAGACTGTTGGGAGAGAGAAGTGGCTCAAGTTTGTTCCTCACGTAAGTGTGCTTTTTTGCGCCGTTCGATGTTGATGCAGCGCTAACATTGACCATCTCAACAGTACTTCAGGACCTTCTCTGAAAAGAGCGTGAACTCAGAGCATTTCAAGGACTGTGTCGTCGACTTCTTCTCCTCCGATGCGGTCGCTTCCTCCGTTCTAGCGTCCGTCGACTGGGCGGCTTGGTACCACAAGCCCGGGCTGCCGCCGAAGCCAGCCTTCAAGTCCAAGCTTTACGACAGCTGCTTAGCCCTAGCTAACAAGTGGAATGGTCTGTCTACTGCTGAATCTGGATTTCAACCTTCCGTGGAAGATGTCCAGGGATGGACGGCCTGGCAGGCCCAAGTCTTTCTCGACATCCTTATCGAGAGCCCAAGCCCGATACCTGAGGAGTACGTTACAGGCCTCGGATCTCTGTATGGCTTCGAGTCGTCGGGGAACTTGGAGGTCGTGAGCCGTTACCTTCGCGTTGCTCTCAGAGCCGGCGACAGGAGGGTTCTGAAGCAGACGGAGGAGGTTCTTGGGCAGACTGGGCGGATGAAGTTTGTCAAACCACTGTGAGTGCAATCACTGTGCTGTCTATACGTCGTCATGGCTAACAAAGACCGGCAGCTTTGAAGGTTTGATGTCCATTGACAAGGACCTGGCGCTGGAGGTCTTCCGAAAGAACGAAGGCTTCTATCACCCCACCTGTCTCAGGCTGATGAGAGGCGTACTTGAGAAGAACAGTCTGAAGTTGGATTAAATGTGAGGAAGTGCCCTGGGATGGAAGCCCTTTCTTGTTCGCCCTGCTTGGTGGAGCCTGTCCCGTACTGAATGCTAGTTGACTATTTCTAGAATAAATCAATCTTCCCTACTTATTCGCCGTTAGTTTTCAGTAGATTCCTCCAAGAAAGATTGCACATCACCGATTATGGCCCCCGGTCAGCTTTAAACTGACGAAATTGCTCGGGTCTGGGTTCTTTTCGTCAGCGATTTACCACTGGTTGAAGCGTTTCCCGTTTCTGGGAACGACTTAAACGGACATTCCAGCGATGTTGACTGGAGCAGCCAAGTTGCACGATGTCATGGGCGAAGAGCGAGGCGAGCCGGGAGTCTGAAACCCCCCCCGAGAATGACGGGACAGACGTACGCGCAGCATGTGGCCGGATCTCTTGGCGCCTTCGTCGCTTCTATCGGACTCGCAAAACACCCTTCACCTCGAGTGCCGGGCAAACTGACGATGGTTCAGTCGCACGCTGAGTTACGACGCAGCCGTAAGGATACTTTGATGTGCTTAGTGCCAGTTCCTGCAACAATGGGCGAATGGTTTAGTGGTATAATACTCGCTTAGCATGTGAGTGGTCCAGGGTTCGATTCCCTGTTCGTCCATCAATTTTGAAGTTTAACTCAATTTTTGCCCCTCAAATCACGATGCACACAGAGTCAGCTTAAACTTTGTGGTGGCAATGCCGAAGGCAACTAGTACATTGCCTTCATACAAACTTCAGCCCCCACACATCCCCAAGACGAGAGCTGTCCTCGGCGAGTCCCCCGTGAACGCAGACAGTGTCCCCCGCCGCATCGGCATCGAACCAGCCCCTCGGCGCAGGGCAATCTCCCTCGGTCCCGACCTTCGACCACGTCCGCGCGGCGACGTCGAAGGCCCAGACGTCGCCCAACATCTTGCCCGCGCCGGCGTGGCCGAGGGAGCTCGGGTCCCGCTCGCCGAATATAGTTACAAGGTGTGTCTTCCCCCGCACGTCGACGGCGACAAGTGCCGAGACGCTGCGCGCCTCCGGGCCGCTGGCGCCGTCCGGTGTAAAAGCAACAGTGGACCACGACCCAGAGGCGCAGTCAAAGACGTCCACGGCGCCGCCCTGCTCCGTGCTGCCGTCGAACCCGTTCATGCGGTAAATCTTGCCGTCGTGGTAGGCGATCGAAGGTCCTCCGCGCGCGGGAGGGGGCGCGTCCGGGAGCTGGGTCCACGTCTTGGAGGTGATGTTGAATGACCAGAGATCGGAGAGGCGGCCCTTTTCCGGGCATCCGGCGTGGACGTAGATTGTGTCTGCGCCATTGGAGGTGATGCAGTGGTAGCTGCGGCCGGCGGGGTAGGTGGAAGCCTCTGCGGATGGCTTGATCAGGTCCCAGCGGTTCTCTGAGGGGGTGTAACGCCAGAGGGCTCCCTGCTCCTCGACCGGCTTCATGTCGATGCCGCCCCGGCCGGAGAAGAGGTACAGGGCGCCGTTGAGGACCGTGCTCGGGGAGCCGACGCGCGGCGACGGGGCTTCGGCGGGTGCAGGGATAGTGGTCGCAGTCGCCGAGTCTGCATCGACACGTCTTGTTAGTTGAAAAGTTCGGCGGTATTGGGAGACAAGAAGTGAATGTGTTTTAAAAAATTACCTGAGGTCCCATGAAGTTGGATGGTGTCTACCTGGTTGTCGACGGGCTCTCTGGGGAGAAGCTCGCCGCCGAAGACGTATACTTGGTTGCCGATGACGGACACGGCTTGGGAGGAGCGTCTAAGCCGGTCGCCGGAGGTGACCAGGCTCCAAACAGCGGAAATTTTTGCCATGATTTGAATGAGATGAGTTATCTTGGTATGGGAAATAGTTTCAAGTGCTTGCGGAAGAAGTTGTGATGCGTCAAGAGCAGGAGGAAAGTCGAGGTTCTTATCAGATCAACCTCCGCATCCCCTCGGTACCTATATGCTGCAGGGGTGACGAGACTGGCAATCGACGCATGTTTAGCCGGACTACTTCACCAACAAATGTCCACTCCCAAGAAACAACCAAGTTTTGAATCCCTCAGCAACTTTACCCGAAAACTGACGATTCCGAGTTCTTCCAGTTGTCATGACAAGGGTCGACACCTCGAGCTCACCGCTGGACTAACAGGACGCACGAGACTTACATAATCGGGGGTCTGATCTCCGACGGTGAAAACTGGAGATTCTGACTTATGTAATCGGAGGTAAACGCCTCCGTTCAGGGATCCAATGATCACATAATCGGAGCTTTCGAGCTCCGACGGAAGTTTCTGCTGGGGCCGATGGGATCTCAAACGCCCCCATGCGGCTTTAGCTCCCGGTTATTGGGTTCGGTGATGCGACCTTGTCAGCCAGGAGAGCTTCCTATTTGCCTCGAGCTCCTTGTCCTCGCTGGTGGGGATTTTGAGAATCAGGCCATGCGATATACCCTGGGAATTTAATGAGTTCGGCTCCAACCTATCGGATGGAACTCGGTGCTGTACCCCAGAAGTCCGAGGCCTCGGTCAAGGCTTAAACTGAGGCTTAAGCCACCCGAGACATCAAGGTGATTCCTGAACTCTCCTTTTTTGTTCTACCAACGCGCTTTCCTTCGATGGATTGAGTCCAAAAGGCTTTCCTTTTCGCATAATTCTTAATCAGTCCTGAAACCCCAGGCTAGGTAACATCTTGGGGCGACGATCTCACCAATCCCACGCCTTCCCAAGCACCTTCAACGGCTTACGGCACCGACGTCTTCAGTCCCGCAACTTCCACCATGCCCACGCAACCACCGCTCAACGATGAAGAGCACACGGCCGGGGAGCAAACCCCGCTGCTCCGGTCCGTCTCGCCGATCGCCGTCTTTGGTCCGACCGTGGAGAGCGGCGTCCCCGGCCAAGTCCGGCGCCGGCTGTACCTGTCGCACTTCCTCTCGACGTGGAACTCCCGAGTCTTCGAGTTCGGCGCCGTACTGTACCTGGCGACCATTTTCCCCGGCACCCTGATGCCCATGTCGATCTATGCCCTCACGCGAGGTCTGTCCGCTATTCTGTTCGCGTCGGCGATCGGGCAGTACATCGACACGGGAAACCGGCTGAGTGTCGTCCGCGCTTCGATCGGTAAGCTCACCGACCTGCAATACCCGGGATCATGGAATGCTGACGCCATAGTAGTCTTGCAGCGTGTAGTTGTCGCGGCTTCATGTGTCGTCTTCTACTTGCTCAAGATCCGGCTTATGTCCGGCGCAGGCATTGAAGCCGGCATGCTGGCGCTGACCGCCGCCCTGGCCTGCGTTGAGAAGCTAGCCTCCATCATGAACATGGTGTCCGTGGAGAAGGACTGGGTGAGTAGAGAGCCTATTCTTCAGCACTTGTTTAGTGATTGTGTCTAACAGAAGATTCATTCAGGTCGTCGTCGTCGCAGCGGATGATACTGCTTCCCTGCGCACCATGAACGCCCAGATGCGTCGCATCGACCTGATGTGCAAGATGCTGGGCCCGCTCTTCATCGCCTTGGTCGACGGAGTATCGACAGAGCTAGCCATCATCGTCAACTTCGCCATGAACGTCGCCTCCGTCGTGGTCGAGTATTACGCGATAGCCCGCGTCTACCACGACGTCCCCGAGCTACAGGGCGACAAGCAGCCTACAACTATCACCCCGCTGCGATCAGCCGGATTATCAGAGGCGTCGACGCCGAAGGTCTCTCAACTCTGGCAAAGCCTAAAATCAATGACGGCCAAGTCCGTGACCGACACCAGGTTCTACGTCTGCCACCGCGCGTTTCTGCCCTCCTTCGCCGGCTGCCTGCTCTACCTCACCGTCCTGAGCTTCAACGGCCAGATGGGCACCTACCTCCTTTCTGCGGGCTACTCCGCCACGGAGATCGCCTCTGCGAGGATGCTCAGCGTCGCGTTCGAGGTCCTCGCGACGTGGGTCGCGCCCTGGCTTATGGACCGCATCGGCCCCGTGAGGGCTGGTCTGTGGCTGAGCAGTAGCCAGGTCTCGATGCTGGCGGCGGGTACGACCGTCTTCTGGCTGTTCCAGGACCGGCCTCTGATTTCGGCAACGGGATTGGTCGGCGGTACTATTTTGAGTCGTGTCGGGCTCAGGGGCTTCGACCTTTGTACGCAGCTCATCGTCCAGGAGGTAAGTTGCTCACTGTGGACCCTCAGATTCCCCTATCTTACGTCACAAGATCGGAAGAGCTGACAATATTATTTCCAGGACGTCGAGGCCGAGAGCCGTGGCGCCTTTTCCTCGGTCGAGGCGGCGTGGCAGAACGCGTTCGAGCTTCTCTCGTACGTGTCGACCATCGTCTTCTTCCGCCCCGACCAGTTCAAGTGGCCCTCGCTGATTTCGGTCGTGGCCGTGGGCTCGGCGAGCGCCGCTTACACGCTCTTCGTCTACTTCCGCAGAGGTCATCTGTTTCACCTGGAAAAGCTCGGGAAGCTGCCGTGTGTGCCGCGGCCCCGATCACGACGGGAAGAGAGAGAGAGAGTTATTGAGGGCATTACTTCAAGAAACGATATCTGAAAAATGAATGGGCGTCACTTTCAGTTCAGGGGCAAAGTCATCGAAACACATTGAGACATGGTTTGCCTTCTAGGGTACCCTCAATGTAAGCAGCATGAGTTGGCGATGGGCGTTACATAGCATTAGACGCGCACATAACTGTGCCGAGATGAAGATAGACCATAATGGATTGCATTCGCTACGGCTCTGCTGCTCTTCAACCTCGCCCCTACCACATCGCTATGGGATTGGTAGCATTGACAGGCCGTTGCTGCGCCACATCCCAGTGCTCCATGATGCAAGTCCCATCGAACCTGAACACATCCACGACAGCAAACGGCTGTCCGCCGCCCACAAGGAGGTCCATGCGGTAGTGAATGAACGCAATGTTGTTGTCGAGCCCCTTGTTCAGGATGGTGTTGTTGACCGTGCTCGGGGAGAGGAACGGCGCCAGGACGGAGAGCGAGTTGTCCCGGCCGGACAGCGCGTTCGGGTTGTGCTGGATGTAGTCCTCCGCGACGTGGTTGAGCAGCGCCTTGGTCGCGTTGCGCTCCTCGTAGAAGGCCTGGATGAACTCGCCCAGGATCGCGCGCTGCTCCTCGGGGGTCGCTGGGCGGGGCGGGCAGTACGGCGCGGAGGATGCCTGGCGAGGGGGAAGGCCTGCGGCGGCGGTGGCCCAGGCGAGGACGCTGACGCCCAGGGAGAGAATGGCTGATGCTCGCATTTTGGGATTTCGAAGATTGTTTGTAACGACTGTGTTTGTGTTCGTGCTCGGTTGGAGGGAGCCTGGTGTTGTGACAAAACGAATGTGATGGGGGTTCGGCCGATGCGTACTTATATGTTGGAACACGAAGCAGAGACGGACAACGAGATGAACAGAATTGCCGAACTTCATGTAGATAAACCAATGCTTACCAAGACTGATATGACGCTATAGCAGCTGGGCGGGTCATCCAAACTGCTCCACGTGCTATATTGCTAAGAAACCTTATAACTATAAATCCCAGTTCGTTAGAAGTCTGGCGGAGTTAGGGAAGAGGCTTGGCAAGTAGCCATGCTCAGAGAATACGGTTGGTTCTTCCTAGTGTAAGAATCATGCTTGGCTTCATTATCCCGCTCGCTGTATTACCCATCCGATGTCTCCTTCCCCTTCAGTTTATGGACCGTCCGTTCGATAAGATCACGACGTAGGATTTGGGCGCTAGCATGGCCGGGAGATCACGTCAATCAGCACATTAGAGAACCCAATCTCGGGATCTCATTGTCTAACCGTGGAGGGAAGTTTTGATAGGAGAGGGTTCCCTGTTGAAGATCCTCAGCTCGTCGGCACCCTGCCGAGCTGGGCCCGGGGTAACGCATGGCATCAAGGTTTCGGATGTGGAGCCGTCGACGGACAGTTTACCCGGTCTGGAGACCGACGGTATAATAAGAGACAGAACCCAGCATGTGCTAAATTCGTCGCTTACGAACGTAGGTGCGGCAGGGTGCAATTTGAATCCGGGGATCTGGTTCCGGTGTATGGACATCGGACCTGGGGTAGCTATGTGCACGTGATAGAGCATTGCCTTAGGGGATGATCAGTGTCATTTTTCCATCCTAATCACAAACATATAAGCACGGAATATTACTCTTCTGAGTTACTGTTTCCACAAAAGCCTCTCGTCACTTTTTGAGGCCTAGAAGATTCTATTTCTCCAGAAGAGTACATAGCAAACCGACAGAGTAGGTATGGCATAATCAAACGTGGTCACGAATACCTGTCACGGCGATTGAAGTGATTAAAGCACCGAACGAGTTGATTTCAACAGCGCAAATCTGTTGGTTTCCGAGTTCTCTTTACTGAGAACTTGCAAACCTTTGATTCGAAACTTTGTTATTGAGAAACTGAAGACAACACGGAGTTTAAAGTTCCCACCTACCATCATGAGCAGACTAAAATGTCAAATGCTGTTGGAGTTGGTCTTGCCGCCCACTGTAGGTTTTCTTCACAGAAGTAAGGCTCGGAGAGCTTTCGATCGAGGACTTCATGGCGTGTTCCGATCACTTTGACTACGCCATTTCAACAGCAGAACCTCTTTACTACACTCACAATACTTCATGAGAGTTCCATTTGGTAGGGGTGTCCTATCTTGTCTCGAAGCATCCCAAGACCACCGGCCTGCATAAGCATTCCATCCATCAAGCTCAACAGCCTCAGGTCTCGTTTAGTTGCCGCCACGCGCCCTTCCCCGGCCGTTACGCCCTCCCTTCCCTTTGCCGCCCTGAGATGCCGCGACACACTCGGGGTCAACATCCGAGCTTACCGCACCAGAGCCATCCTGGCAGTGGTTGGCCCCATCGCAGAAGCCCTTTCCGCCGGCGCAGGACTGTGCGGACACTGTTGCGCATAGTCAGTCACGGCGGGCGGTGGCCACCGAAATGACGTGATCGGAAAGAGGGCATACCGATGCCAGCCAAAGCTACGATGGCAAAGATGGAGAACTTCATGCTGATTGTGGGATGGGAATGATTTTAGTTGCCGAGCAAAGGGTCGCGGAGAGCTAAGTCGGAATGTCGATGGGCCTCAGGTGGAAAATGGCAATAAGTAAACGATGATAGCCGTTCCGGACGGTTGGTAGAAACTGTAATTAAAGCGCAAAATGAACCTTGACTGTCATGAACAAAAGGATGAACTGGGACGCGGTTGATTACACTATTTATCTTGGGATGACAGCTTGTCAGAACATAGGTAGGTAATACGAGAAGTTCTAAGAATACTAGTATCAGGGATTGAATACACATTCCTGTTGATGACTTCGCATAGAATGCAATGGTTACAATATGATGCGTCTTAAACACTTCACGAGGGTCGAAGGTCTTTACCAATGCGACCCTATCGATACAATTCGTTTTCAATCACTGGCAGTGCCTAGTGATGTATCTTTCCGATCCTCTGGGTCAGTTTCGTCCCCGGAATACTGGTCACAGTACATGAGTCCCGTCGTGTCTATTCCCCCATCGCGTATCCCGAAAACCGAAGCATGGAGAGACATGATCAGTGTAGAGAAGCAAGAGGTAGCGTGCTTTGTTGTCACAGCTTTGCTTCACCATCTTCCTACAATCGTCTTCAATAGTCGAGCTGTCAGTCATAATTAAGCTTACAGAGAAAGTAAGCGGATACAGCTGCCACAAACGGGGTGACATGTCTCATCTTGACACATGGGAACGTGAGGCAACCATGGAGTTTAGTGTCGTTTGAGAAGTCTTCAGACGCAACGCCGGCGGATCGCGCGCTTCTAGCTCCTCGCGCGCCAACCACGGCCCGGCTATAATTATGCAGTAACAAATATGCAACTCTCATCGTGGAGCTTGCTGTTCGAAGCATCCCACCTTGAAGGCACTCGTTTTGTGTGAAATGAGGGGGTGCCAGGTGATGGCCAGTATCGAGCAAACGAAGCCATTTGCGACACGCACACATGGCTGAAATGGCAACGCTTTACCCTGGGACTTACAAAGAGATGCTACTCTAGCCTCATGTCGGCTTGATCGCTGGTCTTCAACAAATGAAGGTCGGAATCCGAAACCGAGGAAGCTCGGGTGTACATCAGCGTCAGTATTAAAGCGAACATCCGAGCGTTGGGGCAAGCACTGGCGCACCTGTAAGGTTTCCTACCGGAGATCATTCCCGCTGAAAGTTCAACTAACTATGCCTCATTGCATCCTAATAATTGGCGCGAATTGTTTTCGAAGTTCGTAACTACACCGGTAGGGTTGCTTGCCGAGGGCAACAGGCCACATGGGAAGCGCAAGATTCACATCTTACCTCGCCCCAGAACCTTGCTGCGCTCTCCGCCAATGCCTTGAGATGGCCGCGAAATTACGCATCGTTTTGTTATAAGAGCAATGTCTCGTGTTGCTGTCGGCCTTCTTATGTCTCGGTCACGATTTGCACCGGTTCATGAACGACTCTACCTCGTCCTAAGACAGAACATGACAGCCGTACTCGAGCAAAACACGTTGATCGGAAGAGAAAATGGGAGACCAGAAGAAGAGAAAGAAGGTATCCACGATGTGATCACCTCTGTTTCTTATCTTGACACATCAATCCCTGGCTATAACGATCCTATAACGTTTCCGAAAGATCCTACAGACCGGTAGGTGTTCAACGGGGCACGGTGCTGTATGATCATGGCTTACGCGCAATACAAGAGCCCGGGGTGTGCAGTGTACTAACCTGGTGACAGGGAGAATTTGCTTGACACTCCCGGCAATCGGAAAACGCTGGCTGTGCTGGCGACAGTGACAGACGTATCTCGAAATGTGTGAGCTCACACGCTCGACACCCACGGCTTTCAATTCGTCAAGCACACGACGCGGTGTCAAAAGAATGTTTTCCTGAATGAGGATGACATTCGAGCGCAGTACTATCCAGAAGTGAAACAGTTGATAAAGCACGTGTACGTCATCGTGATCGGCCCATCTCCTGCGCAGAGTCGCGCATATCGTTGGGAAAGAGAACTGGTAATAACTCGTGTCCAACAGCACCGGAGCTACGTTTGTTCACTTCTTCGACTACGCCGCACGCGGTCCTGTCGGCGGCAACCCCGAGGATCCGACCATTAACGACCCGGTCAAGTCAGTCCATTGCGACCAGTCTTATGACGGGGCTAGAAAGGTAGTCATGTCGAGGATCGAGGATAAGGTTTTTGCAGAAGAGGTCGCCGCCAGCCGACGGTTTCAAATCATCAACGTAGGTCGTCTTTGCGCGATGACCAAATCGACTCTAGGTCTATTCCGATCGCTCACAGATCGCAGGCCTGGCGCCCTCTCAAGCCCGTGTTCAAAGACCCCTTTGCGGTGACAGATGCTCGATCGGTACCCGATTCCGATATGGTCGGGCTGCCCGTCCGAGCGGGAGACTACATGGACGAAAGCTGGGCGGCGAGGCCGAACCATGCGCACCGATGGTACTACAAGTTTGCCCAGAAGCCAGACGAGGTACTCATATTCAAGTGTTTTGACTCAGTGGACGATGGGAAAACGGCGAGACGGGTGCTACATTCAGCCTTTACAGACCCGGCTCAGGAACACATGGCACCCAGAGAGAGCTTCGAGGCTCGAGCTACAGTAGTATATTAGCATATTAAACTCATTTTGTTGTCACGTACGTACAAGGAACTAAGTCGGAGCTAGGTACAATCTGAGTACATGGAAGAATTTCATACGTAGAACCTGTAATAAACCACACTACAACAAGAAAATCCAAAAAGAACAAAGAAAAGTCTCGAATATTATGGTGATGTCAATCCAACCAAGTCAACTTAGAATTCGACGTCGCTCTCAACATTACGGTTGAAAATGCCGCAGAGATATCGGCTCAATAACGTCCTGAACACTGCGGCTGGAAGACAATATCGCGTCAAGGGATATCCACTAATAGAAACTCCACGAGATCTCCAGGCAGAAGCCGGATACAGCCTTTTAAATCTGGATCTCCTTAGAGTCTAAGATGTAAATATTTTAACGGCCTCCTCTTTACTTCACACAAACCGGCATGCCGTCTTGGCATATGCGAGGGACTATGGCGCAGCGTACTTTGGCACGCCAACAAGGCTTTGCATATACTGCCTTGTGAGCGGGGTAGGTTAGTTCATCGATATTTCCAATTCTAGTCTGACCTTTTGCCTTCCTTTTCGTTCCCCATCAAATTACCAACACCTAACCAACCTCACCACCGGGCATTATGGTAGACCAGCTGAACCAGGATTATCCAGTGTTGCCTCATTGGGAATGGTTTCCGCAAAGCAATTCATTTTCGTAAGCACTTGATACGCAGCCAAGATGCACCGGAGTACCCGCTGATAGCAACAGCGCCGCTGGGATGCCACTTCGGGAGACGGATGTGGTTCCTGACGGCTGGATGGCTCCGGTTGGATGGCTCCGGGTGGATGGCTCCGGGTGGCGACGTATCTCGGGTGCCGACCGTTGAGGGGGTCCGAGATATCCTCGCCCCTTGGCGACTTCAGAAGGTCCGCAAGATCACCCATCGATACCTCGGGCGCGGGAACCAGTACGTCATCTTGCGTACGTATTGTGGTCAGGACAGTGACGACAGGATGGCTGCCATTCTTGAAGATGAAGAGAATGGCGATGAGTGCGTCGACCCAGAGAACAGTTGTTGGCGTGTCGTTGACGACGCCCAGTTGCTTGACTTTGGCAACGACTGGCAGCGAGCCTTTGAGATTCTGCCCGAGATTGTCGGACACCGTGGGCAGCAGATTCACGGAGGCTTGAGCGAGGCCAGAATAGCCAACATCCGTCAACAATTTTCCGAATTCGACCTGGAGGATACTTTCGATCAAGTAGGCCCCATCGTTGACCAGATCCAAAAGAGCACCGCAGTTGGCAATGGTCCGGTCTTTGTCGCCGGCGAACAGGCGCTCGAGGATAAGCTTCTCGAAGTTTTCTACCTAGATGGCTACGGCAACATCGTGCGCCATTTCGCTATCGAGCCCGAAAACATGGGGAGTATGAAGGTACGCGAGGAAATTGGTCGCGATGTCGACTGCTGGTCGGATGGGAACCTTGGCCCCCTTTACACGCGCCGGGGAGAAATGGCGGCCAAGTACTACCCACAGAGTAAACAGGTTCTTACGTGGCATTTGTGAAGCAAGGTCTTGTTTACCCAATTATCAGAACATGAACAGCTCCCATCTATAGATTTGCGCAATCCTTCTCCCTTCATTTGTAGAATATAAAAACTCACATCGTCGAGGTTCAGCTTATCCGTCTCGTACTTTCCCTTCTTTACCTTACGATAGACAAATGATTATAACGATGTCTGGCATTGAACCCTTGAACGCTTTTGGAAGCGAGTCCTCGAGTGTGGTCGTTGTGAATGGGGTTCAGGCAGAACACGAGCAATATTTGCCCAGCGATGCGCTGTGTATCGTCGGAATGGGTGCCGTATCCTACATCCCTTGGCTTGTTTTTTCTTTTTTCTTTTTGAATTCAAACTGAGTCTAAGCGTATTCCCTTCCTGGTGGCATTTACTCTCCTTCTGACCTCGGGCAGTTTCTTGTCGATCAGAAATCGGTGCAGGGAACGGTTTCGGCTGAACGGTACAACATCGAAGACTTTTACCACCCCGCCGCCAGCCGTAGCGATATCATGAATGTACCTGGAGGGTACATCATCGGAGAGGACATCCGTTAATTATAACTACCGTGTACCCAGACTCACTTACTTAGGAGTCTAAGCTAATAACAGATGCAGTTACTTTGCATATAACCTTCCCAGCTTGTATTTGTCTGCGCTGATTAATAAGGGTGTCATAGTGACTCACAACGTGGCTGAACCTCATTATTGTTAAGTCTTGTTTGCTCCGGGACAATAGACAGTCCGTCTTGGCACGTCCGCGTCCGCTAGGCTGTAGCCTGCTTATCAGATGTCGCCGATCAATCGACTTTATTAATACAACAGCATTCCCCGCCCGAGAGCTTATTTGTTGGGCACCTTGCTGTTACCTCGATCAATCTTACTGTCCACAATCCCTTATACACAACAGCAGCCATGTCGTCGAACCTTCAAGCCCACGCTTTGTCCGAGACCACGTTCCAAGGCTTCCTGCGCCGGCAGCGCACAAAGCCCGAGTCTCTACCCGCCGATCTGCGCCTCACAGGCCAAACCGCGATTGTCACGGGGAGCAATGTGGGCCTTGGTCTGGCAGCGTCCCGGCAGCTGCTGGAGCTCGGGCTCTCTCATCTCATCATGGGTGTGCGCTCGCAAGCCAAAGGCGACGCGGCAGCGATACAGCTACGTCAGGACTTCCCGGGCTCGGAGGTGTCCGTTTGGATCCTCGACATGGAATCGTACGACTCGATCTGCAAGTTCACGGAGCAGTGCGCATCCCTGCCACGCATTGATGTCGTAATTCTCAACGCCGGGTTGATGATGCCCTCGTACGCAACTGCTGCGGGCACAGGTCACGAGATCACCATGCAGGTCGACTATCTCTCGACGGTTTATCTGTCCCTGCTGCTTATCCCCGTCCTCAGGTCCAAGAAGATTGCTGGCGCCTCTAGACCGCCGGTGCTCAGCATCGTGGGGTCTGACATGGCGTATACAGCTTCCTTGAAGACGAAGAACCCGATCCTGCCGCAGTTTGACGACCCAAAAGCCTTCGACCAGATGGCCGCGTACGCGAATTCGAAGCTTCTGCTCATGTTCTTCGTCGCGAAGCTCGCCGAGCTTGTCAATCCGAGCGATGTCCTGATCAACGTGTCTAATCCCGGAATGACCAAAGGAACTGCCTTTGGGCACGATAACTCCGCCATTCTTAAGAAGATCTTCGGCGTTGCCCAGTACTTCTTAGCAAGAGAGGCCGAGGTTGGTGCTTCTGTGTACCTCGATGCGTCTTTAACTCGAGGCGCTGAGGGCCATGGGAGCTTCATCAGTGATTGGGCAATCAAGCCGTAAGTGCTTCATCGAGCTTCCGAGTTTCTCAAATGTATGTGCTAACGACCGTAGGTTCCCGCCGATTTGGTACACGGAAGAAGGGCGGGAGCTTGGAGCGAGACTGGTGGATGAGACCATGAAGGAGTTGAAGCCTGCCGGCGCCTCGCTCCCTCAGGTAGCCTAGGGTGACAGGATGGAGAACGCCAGGGTCGTGAATATCTGCGTAAGTACATGGTTGTATGTGTGGTTTTAATTGTTTAATGTCGTGACGCGGCAACGGAATGATCTGCCCGGTCTCCTTAAAGGTAATACGATTAGCTACGTAGCAGACAGAGAGTCCAAGCTCAAGAGCACATGGCACCCAGCGAAAGCTTCGACGTTCGAGCTGTGGTGGTAATAAAGCAAATGGGATTCATCCTGGTATCGCGTGCGTACCAAGAGCCAAGCCAGAGCTGCATGCTATTCTCTAGGTACTGCGGCAATAAAGCCATTTCGATCGACATACATCCACCATCGTTAACCATTCACAGTGCAGAGCACCACAACGTCTTGACACTAAATAGTTATATCAACATCCGCATCTCGCCCCTCTCCGATGATGTTTTCCCCTCATTCCAACTTCCATCACTACAAGCACGCATACGGCAACCACCCACCATGCTCGATCCAACGCCCAACCCCACCCAAACCAACTACGACGCCAACGCCGCATCCTACGCGCAATTCCCCGGCACCCCGCTCGGCCAGCTCGAAGCAGCGCTGTTTACCCTTTCCATCCCCCCTTGTAGCGGCATGCACGTCCTCGACCTCGGCGGCGGCACCGGTCTCCGCGCACGCGATGCCCTCGCCCACGGCGCGGCCTCGGCGGACGTGATCGACATCTCGCCCGCCATGCTGTCGCTCGGCAAGGCCCACGAAGCCTCCATCGGCCGCGACGCGGTAACGTGGTACCAGGCGGACGTGTCGCGGCCCCTGGACCACCTGGGCCCGCTGGGGCCGTACGACATGGTGATTGCGAACGGGATTTTCGATCACGCGGGGAGCGTGGCGGAGCTGGAGGGGATGTGGGCGAACGCAGCTGCTTATCTCAAGCCGGGAGGCAAGGTCGTGGCGAATTGGAACTATCCGTTTTCGAGGTTGGCGAGGGAGGGGGAGGAGGGTAAGTATGGTGTCGTGTTTACGGATTTTGAGGATATGCAGGAAAAAGGAGGAGGCGAGAAGGTAGTGAGGTTTCATTACCGCACGAAGACGGTGCCGGCGCTGGATTTCCAGTCTATGGCACTGGATGCGTATTACAAGCAGCCATTTGAGATTGCCGGGAAGTGGTTTGAAGAATTCGAGGTTGTGAAATGGGAGGAGACTGAAGTTGTTCAGAAAGATCCGGAGTTTTGGAAGGCATATTTGGAGGACCCGATCTTGTATATTTTCACTGCAAGGAAGAGAAGGGATGCTTGAGAACGCTAGGGGCTTGGGATCACAGGAAGCTGGAACTTGGCTTCAATCGCTTTGAGGCTCAGTCAGGGATCAAGCTGGAAACCAGTTCAGAATTCTCGAGTTTCATGCGGCTTTCAAGTATCTCGCCCGTCGTTGGAAAGACCCTGGTTTGACAAGAAAGCCAAAGAGCTTCAGGAACGATTCTCTAGGTTAAGTAATCGAACAGTCTCGTTAGTGAAAAGTGAAGGCTGTTCGTACAGGAGAGTTGTAGGGTTGTGCAGAGTCTTCTGGTGTTGCCAAAGCAGCGCGTCAACTCGCAGCAGACAACTCGTGCATCGATGTCAAATCCATACATGAAGAGCCTTTAGCGGCCTGCGGACAGCGCAACTTGAGCTCTTCAGGTCAATACCGAAGGGTCTCCAGTGTTTAAGAAGAGTGATTTCTTACCTTCAACCAGCAGTAACATCTCATGCAGACATCGAGCGGCGATACCTATACGAAGAATTGAGTCCCGGTCGACATTCCGAGAAACTCGCAAGCATTGCTAAACGGTGTTTGTGTGTGTCCCGCAGGGAATCACAGAATATTTGCGGTGGCTTTCAATTTCAGTCTCCCGTGTCCATGTCTCAATGATGTGTCTCAGATCTGGGTGGACATGGCGTTTGTGCTGACCGCCTCGGCAGAGACTCTGTCCTGCTACAGCCTACTTCCATTCGCTTCAGAACCTCCAAAGCTCCCCCGGACCTTGCATTCGAGCTGGCTCCTCTTGGGAGAACCAATCGCTCAGAGGGCTAAAATGAAACCGTACATCGCCGGATACGGTCTAGATCTCGCCCCGGTTGCGCTGGTGGCGTCGTCGACCACAACGCCATTGTCGAGAGGAGGGGTGATCGCCCTACAAAAACCCCGCTCCCCGTGCATCCAGGCCGGCGGTGGTCGACGATGTCATCTTTTAAAACCCGTTGTTGACTGTAATCGACTTCCCGCACCGTTTCGCGTGTAACTCAACGAAGAGAGTTTGACTTGTTGGTACCCACCGATGACCGGAAACTCCGAGGCACATACCGGGACGGCGACGGCGCCGTCGGGTCCACAGACAAACGCCGCCGGTTCGTCTGCGGCCCCGCCCACAAACAGGGCCTCTGTCGGAATGTCCCCGGAAGAGGACGTGCCTCTCGAGGCTGACGAAGCGGAAGCGGTTGGTGTCGGAAGTCGAGCAGGCGGAAACCCATATTTGCTGACCATCAACTAGACTGACGATTCCTCGTCCATCGATGATCGAATGTAGGATGCAGCACGCGCCGTCAAGACACAACTTCAACCGATGTTGTACTGAAATCGTTATATCTTGTAGCTCGAACTACACTTCGTCATTGTCGTCCAGCGTCATCGACTATCCCATAGAACATGGTCGACGATATCACGCATTCCGATCCGGATGTGAGTACCTCGCACTTGCCTCGACTGTCAGAGTGGAGCGCATCTTCGGTTCATATGTCTGAAATAACTTTCTAGCCTATGTCCTGCCGAACGACGAGACCGAGTCGGAACGTCTTGACATGGCCCACGCGTTGATCACGAGAGTGATTGGGAACAAACTCTACTTGGCTCCCGTCGACATCTCCAAGACTCACCGCATCCTAGACATCGGAACGGGGACTGGAATTTGTAAGCTTGAGGCCACGTCCACTTCCTTTAGAGATTCTCTGACGCTCGTCTCTCAGGGGCGATTGAAGCCAGTGATATCTTCCTAAACGCCGAGGTGAGTTGTCGATATGCCCCACAGACGATACTCCATATTCAGGCTTTATATAGATCATCGGAAACGACCTGAGCGCCATACAGCCACAGTGGTGAGTCTCTATTATTCTTAGTACCATGGTTTAAGCGCTCATATGTAGGCAAAGGGTTCCTCCAAATGTCAAGTTCGAAATAGACGACGTCGAGAGCCCCTGGGTCGGCCCGAAGTACGACTACATCATGTGCAGATACATGGCGGCATCGATCGGAGACTGGCCAAAGTTGGTTAGCAGTATCTATGAGTAAGTCCATACTACTTCACGCACCTAGGGATTACCTGCTGCGCCCGTCACTTACATGTGCCACACAAAGCAACCTCAACCCAGGCGGCTGGGCGGAGTTCCAGGACATGAGCGTCGAGTTCTACTCGGACGACGGGAGCTATAAGCCAGAACACCACACGTACGGCTGGAACCAGACCTTCGTGCAGACCCTCAAGAGCATCGGGCGCGACCCGGCCCCGGGCCCGCAGCTCGAGGGGTGGGTAAGGGGCCATGGCGGATTCAAGGAGGTAGTCCACCAGAAGTTCAAGGTCCCGATTGGCCCGTGGCCTAAGCAGCAGCATTACAAGGGCATCGGGCTGTTGAACCTGGCCCAGACGCTGGATGGCCTGGAGGGCTTTTCCCTGAAACTGTTTTGTGGGATTCTTGGCAAGTCTAAGGAGGAAGTGCTGGTGCAGCTGGCGACTGTGCGGAAGGAGCTGAAGAGCAATGCCTTCCGCGCTCTGTTCGATATGTGAGTTCTCTCGCATGCTTTACTTTGGACTGTTTGTGGGGGTTACTAACTTTGTGTTTCAGTCATACCGTGTACGGGCAGAAACCTTCGAACTGAAGTAAGCTTCATCGATGAAGAAGTAGCTCATAATGGCGAAAGGTGCAAGAATGATGTTTCTTTCATAGACCCTTGGGACTAGGCCGGTACCTAGAAAGAGCTTTTGACAACTCGAACTGTCGCTGACTGAATGCTAATCCCCGCTTCACTTGTCGTATACCACTTTCCAAGCCTCAAGGTTGGCCTTGGGGCCAAGGAGGGAGCCAGGTCCAGCGGGATAACCACTGCCTGAGCAACTCATTGTCATGAGTTGTGAATTCGCAATGAGTTACTAGTTGCTAAGATGGGCCGCAAAATTCAACCAGGCCAACTTTGCATACAGAAAATTGTATATTGTACAGGTAGAGATAGGGTTCCAGATTATCGGCTAAGATCGTGTTGTAGAGACTGAGTGTCATCGACCCTCAATTTCACCATCAGCTAGCCTTTGAAACTTCACCTAGCCTACACGCACAGGAGCTTCCCACCAGATCTCCCGTTACGAGCAGTGGCAACAACCACAATCATGGCCAGGCTCTGGTCTGGATCGTTGACCACCCGCACAGCGCACAGGGACGTCCGAAGGAGGATCATCAAAGGGCATGATCCTACGCAACACGCTCCACCTACCATCCTTCATATCCAGCGGTCCAACGGAGACACCGTCGATAAAGACCTCCACCGACTCCACCCCGCCAGACTTGCTCCCATCCACGGACCCCAAAATCTCGACGACATCTCCGCATAGCTTCGTCGCCTTGGCAGTTAGCCGCGGCGGCTCCGTGCCAGCCATCTTCCGTCCGCAAACCCGAGGGATGCCGTCGGACTCCAGCTGCGGCGTTCGGGACGGGACCGGGCGTCTCCCGTGAGCCTCCTCGAAATGGTATCCGTACCCGAGCAGCGCGTTGTCATCGTACGCCTTGGAGGCGAACGTCAGCCCCGCGGGCATGCCGCTATCCTCCATCACGCGCTTAGCGACGCTGACTGTAGGCACGCCGAACTGTCGAACGGCGTAGTTGCCGTTGGAGAAGAAGACACCGTTGCGCCAGGCGTGCGCCGCCGACTCCTCGTCCGTCTCAGCGTCCGCGCGGCCCACGTCTCCCGCGGAGGGCCAGACCAGAGCGTCGAGGCCGAGCTCATCCATCCATGACTCGAGGTCGCGTTTGCGGCGGGCCTCGAGGGCCGTGAGGTGGGACTCGAGGCCGGGCAGTG
>WIGN01000473.1:0-25702 GCA_014235955.1 Colletotrichum sojae
ACCAACAATGCCTAAATGCATGAGGGGAACCTCTCTTTTGCATATGGCGCAATGGTACAATTTTCGGTCTGTCACCAGCCTTCATTCAAGTGATCTAGTACTATTTAATCGAACACGAATAGCAAATTCTCCGCCCCTCTCAGTCAGGCCGTGGGATCTTTCCCAGTAACGTGCTTCATGTTTCTACCCCACGCCGCATACTCCTACTTGTCAGGTGCATCGGAGGGGCACCGGGGCGTGGGCGGAGCGCCGTCACGGAAAAAAGGTTAATCCGGAGGCAGATTGAAAGCCAGCCTGCCAGAATTCTAGAAGGCTAGGTTCGAATGACAGTCACAACCACCCCCTACCTAGAGTATCGTCGACTCCTTCACTCTGCGCGGACCCCAGCCTGACACTACTCAACGTCAAGTTGGATCTCCTGGAGATGGGATGAGGCATTCGATAGGGGCTTCTTGGGTGTCTCGACTGTTTACTTTTGCCGCGATACCCTCGTCGCCGAACAACCTTTTGCAACGTTCGCTAGGAGAGGGGTCGACTCGGTAGCGGTGGCGTTTTTCAGCTCGTTGTCAAGGACTTGGACTTGGATCTTTGCGATCTTGAGAAGCTTCTGGTAAACCCTACTTGCTGTGCTCATGTCATGGTACCTGTTACAGGCTGCGCCTGATCGGAGTATCGGCTAACGCCGATACCGACCTGTGGAGTCGAGGACCGACTAGTGGGGAACTCACGTTCCTATTTCTTACGCCTGCAACGCAGGACCCAATGTCTGTCCTTTTTCCTTTCTTTTCCAAGTCAAAACATAGACAGCAATTGACCAGTGTTCCTCGTGTGACACGACCCTTCGGCCCTTCACATCTGCAACCTTTTTCTTTACTGCTGCGCTAGTATTTCTCAGTGTCTTTTCAACGTCGTGGCTCGGCGTCTATCCCACTCCCTCCTGTTCTAATTCGCAGAACCATGACTTTAGCCTCCTAACTCGAATCCTGTTCTCTCGAGCCACCAGCATGTTATCTCCAATGAAATCTACCCAAATTCCATTCCAAGTCCCAAACACCCACAACACCACGCCACCTCGCCGATAGCTCAGAAGTCCCTCCGCCGTCGGCATCTCAGCTAGCGTCCCCCCCGAAGGCCTCCGCCGCCGCCGCAGCGAGGCGGTCCGCCCGGTCCCTCGCGACCTTCGCAACGCCCCTCCACTTGGCCTCCTCCGCGGGGGGCTTGAAGCTGCCGGTGTCCCAGGTGAAGAGGTGGTCGAGCTGGACGGGATCGAGGAAGATGTCGTAGTTCCTGTTCAGCGGCGCGAACCGCCACACGCCCTTGGCGCGGCGGATGTCGTCCTCGAGCGCGCGCAGCCAGGGGTGCACGGCCCCAACGTAGTCGCCGACCGTCACGAACGGCTGCGCCGACGCGCGGACGACGCACGTCGGCGGCGGGCCTGGGCGGTCCTCGCCGTAGGCGCGCGCGAGGCGCCGCGTCCCGTCCGCCAGCTGCTCGTACTCCTTGTCCCCCTCGTCGATCTCGCGGTGCGCGTCCTGCCAGGACTCCTCCCACGTGTCGAGGGCCCGTACCGTCACCGTGATGGAGGACACAGGTATGTTGGTCAGGCAGGCCTGCGACACGGGGTGGACCCGGACGCCGCCGTCGGGCACCGTCGTCTGGTACGGCTCCTGCGGCGAGGTGGAGTCGAAGGGGTTGGCGATGACGCGGATCGAGTCCTCGACGGGCCCGCGGAGGTACCAGCGCAGCCGGAAGAAGTCGGCAGAGGGCCAGATGGAGCGGCCGCTCTCGACGACGGACTCGTAGGAGGGCAGCTGGATCGGTGGTGCGGCCATTGCGCGAGGAGGCTGGGTGCTGCTGGTCACAGGCGAGCGGTTGTTTCCCACCAACGCGGGGTACGTGTGATACTTGGAGGGGAAAGGAACTTTGGAGCGGACGAGGACTCCGGACTGACTTTATGTGCGACTGGTAGCCTGTAGGTATGCACGGGTGAGGCGCAGCAGGCCACGCTATTGAAATCCAGAACCGCTGTGATACACGAAGCCGCCTGCATGTGTTGTTGGGTGGTATTGTGTGCTGGCTGAAATAGAATGATAAATCAAAATCAACACTCTTCTAGAGACTACCATCACAAGCAAAAACAACGTATAGAAAGAGGGAAAGGAGTCCCCTTTCACAACTAAGAAGGATAGGAGCTAAAGAACATATATCCGTATACAAGTCGAAAAGCTAACTCAGGAACTCCCCACCCCACCAGCTTCCGGCCTCTTCCCCTCCTCGCCTGCTCCCGGCTTCTTCCTCTCAAACAGCCCCAAGACGACCTTGTTGTCCAGCGCCGACGCGATGTCGAGCGCAGTCCGGTGCCGGCTGTCCTCGGCGAGCTCGTTGAGCCCCTTGCGCATGAGGAACTCGAACCTCTGCCGGTTTCTTTCCCCCTCGCGGGACCCCGACTTGTCCGCGGCCACGACGTGCAGCAGCGACGCCCCCGATCCGTTGACGGCCGCCCAGTCCACCCCGACCTCTTCCCAGAACTGGAAGAGCGGCCGCTCGAACCGCCCCGACGCCTTCTCCCCCGCCTGCGGCTGGTCTCGGGGGGAGGCCCGGCCGCCTCCCCTGAAAAAGGAGAATATCGGCGTCTCGCCCTCGGCATTGCGCGCGTTGACGTCCGCGCCCGCGGCCACGAGCCGGTGGAACAGCTCACGCCGCAGCTCCCCGACGACGGCGTCGTCGGGCACCTCCCAGTAATCCGCCATGAGGACGTGCAGCGGCGTGTCCCCGGATGTTCCCCGGACCAGCGGGTCAGCCCCGGCGTCGAGCAGCTGCCCCGCCAGCTCCAGGAACATTCCGTCCGCCGTCCCGTGGTGGAGCAGCGCGAGGTGCAGCGGTGCCCACCCGTCCTCTTCGCGCGCCTCGTTGACGAGCTCTGGCGCGTTTCGGACGATGTGCTCGACGGCCTCGCGGTCGAAGTGCGGCCCGTAGTGCGACTTCCTCGTGAGGCCGAAGAGGTGATGCAGCGCGTTGTTCCCGGGGTGGTCTCGGGCGCGGATGTCGGCTCCGCGCCGGATCAGCGTCATCACCGGCCGGAGCTCCGGGTCCGACAACGGCGGCCTGGCACGGGGGAACGGGTTTCTCGGGCGGTTGTTGTGGTGCTCCCCATGGCAGAGCCGCAGCAGCAGCGTCTCGCCCGCAGCGTCGCGCGCCTCGAGGTCCAGTGCCGGCAGCTCTAGGAACAGCCGCGGGAACCGGTTGAGCGAGAACACCTCGTGCACGACGGTCGACTTCTCGTATGGCGCCTCGGGGTCGGCGCCATGGTCCAGCAGAATGCGGATCATCCTCTCGCAGGTTTCGCGGCCCGCGTCGTCGGTGCCTTCTAGGGCGTACCTGCGCGCGGCGTAGTGCAGGGGGTACATCTCCGCCACTGAGAGGGTGTCCTTCGCGTCGTCGCCAAAGGAGAACGTCGCCCAGGGGCTGGCGGGCTTCTTCGGCTTTCGGGCCTCCGCCCTCCTGCGCTCCTCCTCGGCTTTCTGCCGCACGTTGGGGTCCGTCTCGCCGGACAGAAGCGCCTCCAGGACCTCGCAGTCCCCGGCGTCGATGGCTGAGACGAGGGCGGGCTGCGTCACCACCGCACCGCGCCGGACGAGAAGCCGGACCATCTCGATGTTCCCTACCACGTTCGCAAGGCAGGACCTGCCCTTGCCATTGGCCGCGTTTGGGTCTGCGCCGAGCTCGAGCAGCGCCTCGACGACCCGCAGGTCGAAGACAACCGTCCCGAGGCTCTCCAGCGCGGCGCCCAGCGGCGTGAGCCCCCCTTTGTCCTTGATCTCTGTGTCGGCGCCCATCTTCACAAGATATGGGAGGGCCTGGGCGATGTGCCACCACCGTTGGCTGCGCACCAGAGCGTGCAGGACACCGCCGCCGTTCGCATCTGCCACGTTCGAGGAGAACGAGCGGTTCGTTGGCGTTCGGTGACGGCAGTTGACATCGACGCCGACGGTCTCGACCAGGACCCGTATGACGTCCATGTTGGGCTCCTCGCAGTCGCAGGCGTCGAATAGCAGGGGCTGCAGCATCTTGTACATATTTTTCTCGTGCTTCTGACACCAGTCTGCATCGTCGAACTTGGAGGCGGCCTCGTGAGTGAGGAGGCAGGCGAGGTCCACAGCGTTGCCGTCGGATATCAGGCGGTTGATGAGGGTGCTGCCCCTGCCGTCGACCTCCAGGCAGTCTTTCTTGAGCAGCTCTTCCTTGCGAAGCTCAGGGGACCTCCTCCGCGCGAGGCCTTCTGCTCTGTAGTCGTCTCGCCGCTTCTTGACCCACGCGGGCCCATGTTGTTTCTTGTCTGTCTCAACAACGCGGTTGTCCCGCGCTCTCTCGACGCAGGCCGCTGCGGTGGGGTCATCGGTCGTGTACGGCTCCGGGAAGCCCAGCGACGCCCGCGTAACCAGGAGAGATGCGACGGTGTAGTCAAAGCCACGGCGCGCCGCTGAGGTGATTGCCTCGTCAATGACCTGCATGCAGGCACCGCCGGCGCGCTCCAGCTTCTCGAGGACCTCGTCCAGCCTCCCCAACGGCATATCCGTGGCTGCCCAGGAGCTACTGTCCGTCGGCTGCCTGGGCGGCGTGTCGTCCGCAATCGTCACGCCGCCGTTGTCAGGTCCCTCGTCGCTCCGGTTTTGGCGGGAGTTGTAGCTGTAGTCCGAGTCCTCCTTCTCATCGTCCTCCTGGAAGCGGATACAACCGTGCCAGGGGGACTCCTCGAACGTTTCTGTCCGCACCTCGGCCCCGGCTTGCACCAACAGCCTGACCGCCGCGACCCTGCCTGCGGCGCAAGCGTAGTATAGCGCCGTCCTGCCGAGCGTGTCTCTCATGTTGACGATGGAAGCCACCTCCTCCACGGTCGAGGACGCCCGTAGGTGCTCGAGCACGATCCCGATGATATTCGGCTTCCGGCTGCGCGCAGCAAGATGCAGCGCCGTCAGCCCCTCGCGTGTGGCCTTTCGCGGGTCCGCCCCGGCCTCCAGCAGCCTCCTCGTCTGCCACTCGGAGAAGGTCGAGGCAAGGTGCAGGGGCGTGACCCCTTTCTCGTCGGGGCAATCGACGTCCGCCACAAGCCCGAGGACGTAGTTGAACACGGTGACCTCGCCGCGCTTGACGCGCTCGTTCTTGCAGCGGAGGTCTCGGATCGGCCGGGGCAACAGACCGCTGACGACGTGGAGGGCGGTGCGCCCGGTGCGGTTGGGCAGGTCCGGGCTGACTCCCATTCTGATGAACTTGTCGAACAGCGTCGGCTTGTGAGTGTCCTGTCCAAAGCAGACGCTGCAGTAGAAGGGGAGCGCCCCGTGCCAGAGGGTGTTTCCGTCGTTGTCGGTCTGGTGGGGGTCTACGCCGTGCTCGACGAGGTACCTGACAAATTTCACGTCGTTACCTTTGGCGAAGATGTAGCCTAGGAGTAAGTTCTTGCCTTCCGAGTCGTTGATATCGCGGAGCCCCCCCGGAGGTGCCATCTTCTCGCACGCCTCCACGCATTCAGCATATCCATTCCATCCTGAGCCTGTCATTATGAATTCGAAAAGCGGTATACGGCCTCGATCGTCCTTCTCCTCGAGGCTGGCGCCGGCTCGCAGGAGGGTCGCGGGGAGGTCGTCGTCGATCTTCTCCAGCCGGCCCCCGAAGGCCCTCACATCCCGGCTGAACCAGTGGAGCGGGGTCTGGCCCCTTGGGTTGCGGAAGTTCACGTCGGCGCCGGACTCCAACAGGCTCTCCACCAGGAGCCTTTTCTGCTCGGCGAGCACCGGTGAGTCCCTGGTAGGTATCCCCAGGACATGGTGGAATGCTCCGTTCCCATGCTTGTCGACCTCCAGCGCGCCGGCGCCGTGCCGCAGGAGCAGGATGGCCTTGCCCAAGTTCCCCGTGCTCAACGCCTCGAACAGCGGAGTGAAGCCCTCGCGCAGGATCGTCTTGAGGTTTGCGTCCGTCTTGGCATTCTCGAGGAGGACCTGAATGATTTCGCCGTCCTCGGTGGTGTGGAGCAGCGTCTCCCCGACCCTGTTGGCCGCGTTTGGGTCGGCTCCGGCGTTGAGGAGCATCCGCACGGCCACAGCGTCGGTCGCCTGGAGCAGCGGCGTGAGCCCGTCAAACCCGCGCTGGTGGACGTCGGCCCTGGCGGCGAGGAGGAGCTCGAAGCACTCTACGGTCGCCTCGGGTGTCGCCGTGGAGGCGGCGTGGTGGCGTCCCGACGCCAGGACGTGCAGCGGGGAGAGCCCAACAGACTCAGTCTCCTCGTATATGCCCGGCATGCCCTTGATGCGCCTCGCGTCCGCCCCCGCTTCGAGGAGCAACTTGATCATCCGAGGATCCCGCATCTCGCAGGCAATAAAAAGGGCAGTACTATTCTTGTAGTTGAAAATGTCCACGTCGACGTCCGCCAGCTCGCTCTCCAGGATCTTCTCGACGACGGCGTGCCGCCTGGCGTCGACCGCCCGGCCGAACGCCCAGTTGACCTTCCTCGAGGTCTTGAAGTAGGGCAGAAAGGCGATGGCGACCTCGTCGTGGCCGTGCTGGCAGGCGGACTCGAATGCCGTGGTCTCACGCCGCGATCCCCAGACATTGTCGTAGTGCGGCAACGTGTTGGGAGCCTTCTTGATGAAAGGGTCGGCCCCGGCCTCCAGGAGTATTACCACGATGTTCCGGTGATTTCCACTCACTGCTTTCATCAAGGCCGTGTGGCCCCGCTCGTCAGGGACGCTCGTATCCTCACCGTGCTGTAAAAGGAGCCTGACGATCTCCTCGGAGCCACTACCGGCGGCGTAGGCCATCGCCATCTTGTTCTTGGCCTCTTCTTCCTCGCTTTCCGCGGTAGCTGCCTTCCTCAGCAGCCTTTCTACATACCCTGTCAAGCCGAGCCGGATAGCGATCAGTAATGGGTTGCTGTCGTGCTTCCTCTCTAGCATCTGTGCCAGATATGCCCACTTCCGCAGGGTCTCCCCGGCGAGGAAAGTCTCCAGCATGTTGTTGACCTCTTCCTGGTCGAAGCCCGCCGAGGCGGCCTTTCGGACATGGACGTGCCAATTCGCGCGGGCGTAGCGGAGGAAGGGGCTCGCCAGCCAGTACTCACTGAGCTCGCCCCACCTCATGACATACTGATCCGTCATCGGTCTCACCTCCGCTCTTACCTGCTCCAGGCAGCCTGACTGCAGGTACATGAGGCAGGCGAGAGCAAGGCGGTTGTGTGTGGCGCCGAAATCGAGGACGGGGTAGTCGCAGCCGCGTGCGCCCGGCTGCCGGGTTGCCCCGTTGAGGAACTCGGTCAGCGAGTGGTGCACGACGCAGATGGTCTCGTCCGGCAGAATCTCGAGCAGCGGCCCGCAGGCGGCGCGGACAAGGTCCTTCGTTTCCTGGAGGCTCCCCCGCCGCCCGTCCCTGGGCGGCTGCGTGACGTTGAGCATCTCGGCGACCTCTAGCAGGCGGAGCGGCCGGTTGGCGTGCGTCACCCACTGCGTGATGAGCAGCTGCGTGTCGTGCGGCACGCCGGACCGCCGCGCGTGCTCGCGCAGGAGGTCGCTGTACATGACGTTCAGGTCCTGTGGGAGCTCTCGCAGGACCTGCCGGGTGTCCGCCTCGGGGCGCAGGAAGGCGTCCATCGCCAGCTTCGCGTACAGGAAGAGGCCGTTGGCCCTCCCGGGGACCGCCTCCTGGATAGCGGTGTGGTCCTCGACCGGGATCGACGAAGATGCAAGTCGGTCTTTAACGTAAGTGGCGATATCAACGTCGACCATGTCCTCCTCGAGGCGTATGTTGATCGCCTTTGCCGTCCGCAGCGGGATCTCGACGCTCGGCACCGGGCGGCTGGTGATGACGACCTTGAGCTCGGCGGGCCGCCACTGGCTGAGGGAGACCAGCGACTTGAGGAATAGCTCAGTGTGTTCGCCGCGGTCCATCTCGTCGAGGGCGTCAACGACGCAGTAGGCCTTTGGGATCTGCGAGAGGGCGGCGCGCAGATGGCCCCAGAGGTCCTCGAAGGACAGGGTCTCCAACTTGGTCTTCTTGTCCACGAGGCCTCTCAGTTCCAGCTGCAGCGGGGGGCTGAACTTGAGAATCTGGTCCAGCCAGTCGCGCACCGCCGCCGCAGGGCTGTGGTTCGCGTCGATGATCTGGCGGAAGAAGAAGTACAGGACGGGCACGCCCTCCTGGGCGAGCTGGTGCGTCAAGCTGGCGGCAGAGACCGACTTGCCAGACCCGGGGATGCCTACCGACCGTAAGCTCATGTCACTGACTTGTAAATTGATGACCTACCGCGAATCCACAAGAGCCCGTCGTTCTTGCCATCATGCCACTCGCGGTAGGCCACCGACGACAGCAGCCAGCGGCCGGTGCCGTGCAGGTGGGAGGCGAGGTGCTTCCTGTACTCGCTGCTGACGTCGTCGTAGTCGGTGGGCTGCAGCCAGGCGCGCACCTTGGCGATCTTCTCGGCGGGCTGCGGAAGGACGTTGTCCTCGTTGAAGTCGCTCACGTCATCGCGCGTAATGACGACCGGGTCGTCGCCGTCGCCGCTGCCGCCGGGGCCCGGCGTCTTTCCCGGGGCCGACGACCCAAAGAAAAAGTTGGATACCATGGCGGACGACTGTCAACCGCGGCGGTTCTTCAGGGTGAGCTGAAGAATTTGGAAACGCCTTTGGGTCATTGGGTGAGGTGAGGATGTGGTTGAGCAAGTAGTAAGGTACTTTTGAAGCGCCGTTGGACGACGTGAGGAGGGCAGGCAGCACTGCGGGCGAGCGGCGCAGCAGCGATTGCCAACTTCATTCGCGAATGAAATCGGAACAGTAGGTCTTATCCACACCGGCTCTCATCGCTTATGTAATTAGTAGTATACAGACCCTCTGATTAGGTAGTCAAAGCAAGGACTCATGAATCCCCGTCGTCCGTCGTCTCTGTCGTCCGTCGTCTCTGTCGTCTCTGTTGTCGGTCCGGGACGTGGACGAGCTCGAGGTCGCCGCGGTCCGCGGACGGCTTGAAGACGTCCTCGACGAGCCACGCGGCGGTCTCGAGGTCCCGCACCGTGCCGCGGACCCTGAAGCCGCGCTCGAGGAACTGCTTGACGGTGTGCGCTGCCACGTGGCCGGTGGCACCGCTGACGAGCACCCAGGAGCCCGGAGGAATCGCGGTTTTGGGGCTGGACATTGTGGTAAGGTTTGAGATGTAGGACTCTGTTCGGATTGGAGACGGTTGTTCTGATTGAACTATTTGAAACCTCTTGACTTCTCGGAAGCGCGCTCACTTATATAGCAACGTCTAGACCAAGGTGCCGTTATCTAGAGCGTCTTCAACCTGCCAAACAGAATCAGACTATGCTGCAATGGGAAGCAGTACTCCTTGGCAGTGTTCTTTGAGACCAGCCAATGACCTAAGAAGACCCTGGTTGCTGAGTTGAACGCTGCTCTCGAAGCCGGCCGGGTTCTGGGAGTCGGGACCGCGTCTCAGCCGGCGCCGGTGGTCGGATTCCCAATATAGAAGGAGTAGGTCTTGGCAGCATCAGTCGCGGATGCCCGAGCCGCGTCAGATCGGGGACGTGCCATAGGCTGACTTGACTGCCCGATTACAAATGCCACATCCCGGAAGGATTCGGTCTTTTGGTACATGTACGGCCGCTGATGTGCTGACAAATGACACATCAACTACCTGCCACTTCGTGTCTTCAAGACCATGGGTGTTGGGCCGAATCCAAGCTTTTGACCGCGCTGCGGA
This sequence comes from Colletotrichum sojae, assembly GCA_014235955.1. Classification (NCBI taxonomy): domain Eukaryota; kingdom Fungi; phylum Ascomycota; class Sordariomycetes; order Glomerellales; family Glomerellaceae; genus Colletotrichum; species Colletotrichum sojae. The sequence goes on from WIGN01000473.1 coordinate 9,739, forward strand.
CACGACGACCATCATGCCAGGAGAAAGAAGCGGAATCCGGTTCATCCATTCACACAAGGAAAACACTCCCGGGGTCACGTCGGCCGAGACCCGGCGGCGACTTCACTCCGATGCAGCCCGCGCCACGCACGCCAAGAGGAGGCGACAGAGGATGATCGAGCACCAAACCACTGTAGAGAGTCGCGATGGGTGGGACGGAGGACAGATCCCCGGGAGGCAAAGTGCCGAGGTCCAGGTGGCTGTCGTCTCGAGCCCGATCGGCCCCCTGGGATCTAGCCGGAGAGACCCCTTCGCCAGTTTTGCTAGGCGCTTTAGCCCGATCGAAGACTTCCTCCTCGACTACTGTAAGTGATCCATCTCAGGGGTCCCTATCACACAGACGTCACGAGAAGCAATCCATGGGTGGCTGAAACGACATAGATGTGAGCAACTTCGTGCCGTGCTCCTCGACATGTGCAAACAGCCAGACCGATCGGCACCTGAACAACCAATTCGTACAGCTCGCTGCTACCAGCGGCAGTGCTCTGAATGGTCTCTTTCTCGTGGCATCCAGGCATCTGTCGCTCTGCCTGCCACAGTGGGGTCCGCACTTTACTCAGCTCGCCCTTCAGTGCAAAGTCGCCTGTGCGCGGCTGCTCGCGGAGGCCATTTCGTTCTCGGAGATGCGATCCCCAATCAGCGACTCCACCATCACTATAGCCGTCTTCTTGGCACATGACGAGGCGAGTCCCCCTCAGCTGCGCGCCTGCACAGGATGCTGACAGGCGACAGACCCTGGTCGGCGACGTTATTTCGACGCAACGACATCTACAGGGCGCGGTTCAGATGGTGAGGCACAACGGGGCATTGGACAAGAAGGGCTTCAACGAGTTTCTCTACAGTCTCATTCAAAACGATATCGCGCAGTCTAACTTGGTGCGAGCAGCGGCACCGTTTCCGTCATTCTGAGTTCTGCTTTACAGGTTGAGGTCAATTTGACAACCATCTGATCAGAAGGTACATCCCGGTGAGAACATATGTGTGAAGCATTCTTGTGATCCATGGATAGTATCATGCATGTACCCCAAGTAAAACCCGTCTAATGCCTGGGATCTTTGATGTCCAGAGTTCTCTAAGGAGCAGTGCGGGAGAAGGGCCGTTGACACGAAAGTGGTGAGCTGCTTAGTCATAAAGAAACCCGGGTTTCCTTGTGTCTGAACAGTCGAATATTGTCAGATTGAAGAGCCTAGAGCGGCGGCGCTTATGCTATCTGCTTACACGCTAGGGTCAATTGATTAAGTAAGCTCCATTACGATGTGGTAACGCGCTAACCTTCGGAATAGGTAGTCGCGGAGGTGAACGTGTCAAAACTGCGTACTAATCCACGAAAGCACGTGATGATTTTCCAGTACGCGCCGGTACTGGGGTTCTGTTGAAGCACCTTCCTCTTATCTCCATCTTCCAAGTCCACCTCACACATTTTTCAGCTTTTGCCTCAACTTCTCAGTAACACCACCAACCTCCACACCATCAACAAGAACAAAATCGGGCGCATCCACCTCACCACACCTCAGACCTCTTCTTCTCTTCTCCTGCCAGTTCAGGCCTCAGTTGTACTCCACAGCACATCGCACAATGGCCAAGATGCAATTCCTCACAGGCGCGCCCGGTTTTGTGAATGATAGTAGCGAAGTCAACAAAGCAGACAAGGAGATTCCGGAAATGGTACGTGAAAATGTCCACCGACCTGCGACCTCGCCGTCGTCGTTTCCTCCGCGCTCACAGTTGCAGTCACAGTCACGGTTTTCCCCTTCCAAGAATGACCAGACCAAGTCCATTGGCGGATTCCCTCGACTCGACACCCCCGAGAACCTCCAAGCCGACCTCGAAACGCTCTGTCGCCTGCAGACCTCAGCGCCTTCATCCACGTCACCGTATTCTGCCTCCTTCCACCTCGCCCCCAATGCCTTCAATCGCCTCGAGTCTCTCCTAGCCGACATCCGCGTCGCTCGCTTCTCCTACGACTACATCACCCAATCCGCGGAGATTACGATGGTTGAGACCACAGTACACAATCAATGTAACCGTGGTATTGGCACCCTTCTCGAGAGCGCTGTCGAGGGACTCTCTGGCCTCGTCACTGCTTTTGCTACCGCTGAGCACCACGAGGAGGTTGAAGCCCTCCAAACCGTTTCCAGACGCCTCCGAAACGTCTATTGCGACGGCGCTGCCGCAATCGTCGTTTCTGAGAAGTGCTACAAAGCTCCAGACAACCAGCTCATAGATCACGAGACCAAGTTCCCTTTTCCTCCTTTTGTGGTTGAAATTTCATACAGCCAGTCGTTTGAGAACGTCAAGAAGAAGGCTGAGCAGTACTCAAAGATCAGTGACGGCCATATCCGGACGGTTCTGATCGTTGACATTGACTACCCCGCCATATCGCACATGCGGTTGCATCTCTTTGCAACCGAGACAGCGCCCACCGGCGAGCGGGTCTTACGCGAGGTCGAGAGCATCACGTTGTTCGATTTGGCAGACGCTGCTCCAGTGATCGGCCCCCCCAACCCAGGCCCTCTTCGCCTGTTCACATCCGATGTCCTCGCGAACGATACGGAGATCCCAGCCCGGCTTCAGCGGCCTCTTCTGTTCGAGGGCCATGGAGATGAGTACGTCATGGCTTTGCCCCCTCCGTGCCCCTATGGGTTTCATCTTGTTGGCTTACTGACTGGATCCACCCAGTATCGTGCACGTCGAGATCCCCTTCGAGGATCTGCGAGACGCTTGCCTCAAGGCCCGAGAACTGCATTTGAAGAAAGAAGAGAAGGCCAAGAACTTCTGGAAGTAATGCGGCGGCTCCCCCTCCCTCTCATATGATGCCGAGAGAAGGAATGGTAGCGAACATCAAGATATCTAGCATAGATGGAAGATGGAGGATTTCGGCTCGGATCGTAAGGGCAGCGGTTGTGGCTGGCTTGGCGTTTGGCACGAACGCAGTCGTTTGTGTGTCATGATACCCCAGTGGAATTTCGGGATCTTGTCGGAATAGAAAAAGTCTCCTTGTCTGCTTTCGGTCTGTCTGTTTCGGTTCCCGGCCTTGTGAGAAGCGGCGGAAGTAACGGCAGCATCAGTATTACGTCCGCGTCTCAGCGGCACCATCGCGGCCGAGCGCAACGGCCCTGTAGAAACATGGCGCCATATCATATGTCGGGTCTCTCCGCTCCCCTTCCACCTCTATGAGATTTGCACGCCCGCGCGCTGGCCTCCCACGGCGACCGCGCAGCTTCCTTCCTTACCTCGAGTGTCAGTGTACCGAGAAGGCTTCATCCCTCCCTCCGCCTAGCCACATTCCTCCTGGGCTTGGTGTTTCAACTGCAGGGCCCAAAAGTCGGGAATGCGCGAAGCAACCAGAAGCGAAGGCATTGCCGACCCGAATGGCTGGATGCGGCTGGGCATGCAGAGAGACGCATGGAGATAAGATGGTGTACCTAGCCGAGGTCCCGGTACCACCACCACCGCACCGCAGACACTGCAGGTGGGTGGCGCGGGGTATCACAGGGGGCAGGCCCGCTGAAACGGTTCACGCTAGGCGCTGCGACTACTCCATCGGCACCACCCGCAGCGCTTCATTCGGCAAAAGAAACGTACGCAGGAGTCGCCACCACTTCGCGCCAGAGGAAAGATGTTTTTGTGACGGCGCAGCCCGTAAGCGGTGGGGTGTGTAAGTAGCGTGAGCATAAGAGACATGGTTTACCGAATGCGCCTCCGAACGCCGGAAACGGGTTAAATGGATTACTAGGGTTTTAGGTCCTGAGGCATTCTTTAGTATTCAAATAGTAGGGATAGCTCCTCACAGGGGCACCCAGGGATGTAATCAACACACTCGCTCTTTTACCCGTACGCCTCGTAGGATCGTTATTGAGACCCCTCTCCGTTACACACATGTGATAGAGGTCGGTCCGTAAAGAAACGATTCGCCACCCGCAACAAAAAGGCCCGGGCGCGACAGGGTTCTTCCTTGTCCTGAGATCGGTGGGTTCCGGCCGCTTCAGGTTGGGATGTTTTCAAAGTATCGAGATAATCTTTCGCTATCGCAACTCGTTTCCACAGCGGGTCCTCCTCTTTAGTAATGTAGTTGTTGGTTTAACACACGAAAATACAAGAGCAGTATACTGCAGAACGTAGGGGTCAAGTCATTGTGTTGAAGATGGATTGATTCATAGACCTCTCGAAGGCCTGAGCTATGGCTAGATGACGGAGCTGTGTCCGGCGAGGCACGTGCCGAAGCGCGTGTCTTTCGCCAGCCACAGCGGTAGCCACGTCGGTGGCTAATGCCGCGGTGGTTATTCCCACAGATACTTTCAGGCTTACCTTACACTGCACCCTTACGTTGGAGATATGACTGATCACCGTGCCTCCTGAAGACCCCTGGATCTACTCGACTACAGCACCTTGGATACTGTTACAGCTTCATCCCTCAGCTTCTGTTAGCAGATCCATCACTGTCAGATACCCTGGCCGTAACAATGAGGATGAGTTTGTGTTGCATTAAGGTCCCTTTGGATTCTGTTATAAACCTTGTGTGGTTCTGACTGTCTTGTTGCTCTTCTCTGTCCCCCTACGATCCTAGAAGTTGAAGATTCCAGGATGTGCTGCGCAGGTCTGGTGAAATAAGGCCTTTCATCACCATGAACAACAATGTCACGGTCTAAGGACCGGTTTTCGGCCTTCGGCAAGACCCTCAGCCACAACCCATTGGACCCCACTAAATCTAGCATTCGCTAGAAGGTTCCAGGAATATCGACAAGGTCAATAGCAAGGTTATAAGAGAGCCCAGGTGACAGGATGGATATGACTTTGGTTTTTCTTCCTTTAAGAAGATTTATTGTACTCGTAGTAGTAGGCTAGACCAATGGCATCGATCTTGTCCTAGACCCTTACAAAAAAGGTCCTTGAACCTTTCAGAAGACCATAAACGAACTAACAAAGCCTACCTTGTGACGTGGGGGACAATGTGTGTCCTTGACTGTCCATTGTTTGGTGGTCTTGCAGACTTTAGCACAAAGGTCATTGTGAATGCACAGGAATCTACCAGACAGCAATGGCCAAGTCTTCCCAAAGGACCGGCACCAACTATAGCAGTCAAAAGACTGTTTAGGAAAGAAAAAGAACCATGTGTCCAAGACAGAATAATGTAATAAACAGATAATGGTTTGGGAAGGGTCTGTGCACTGCCCCTGCTAGTATTGCTGACGGCAGGCACGGGTGCTATGGTCGTGCCTACCTAGGTAATCAGTAGGTAGGTACTTATTCACCATTCACCTCCTGCACACCTTCCCTGGGCAGGTGCCAAACTACTCTTTCCAAACCTTTGCGTCCTGTCCTCTTCCTCTGCCTACCAAACCACGCAATTGCCTATCCTTGACTCCATCGGCACACCTGCAGCACGGAACCATGACAGTTGAGCTCATGGAGAAGGACTCAGGCTCCTCGCCATCACAGCCCCAGTCCGTCGATCCAGACGATTCTGTGTGCCCTTTGATGGACACCTCGAGCCCCAAGTCTAGCCCCAGCAAGCATACCCGCAACAAAATCAATAATGACCCGATTCACTTCCACGAGGAGTACATGCAGTACTTGATCGTCACCCTGCCGCTGCCAAGGTCCGGAACCGAGAATGTCCAGGCCTGGATGCAGCATATTCTCACCAGCCGCAGGTTCAACAACCTCGGGGCCTCAAACATTTACTGGACCGGCTGGGACCTTCATACCCTCTTGCTCGGCGACATGATGGATGAGCTCCACGATCTGGGCCTCACCAGACGACAGTCTGAACTGGTGACCTTGGACATCACTACTGCTGTCTTGGTACGTTGTTTCCTCCATATGGCGCCAGGTCTTTTCGTCAGACTATCCTGCTATCATGTTAGCTGAGCATTGAATTGAACAGCGCTGGCACTTTTGGCGAGTTTCGAACGGCCACGAGGGCTCTCCCGCCATACGACCCACCCCATGGATCATTAATGGTGTGATCTTGGCCGTCCTTGCCTTCTTGGCGTGGTGGTTATGTTGAGCTGCCCACAGACGCCGCTATCTCTGACGGTCTCGCCACACGTCAACTACGCCACTGACTCATCTTGGCTGCAAAGACACTGATGGTGCATTATCTTTGGTCGAACTTTCGGATGGGACTCTTTCGCAGTTTACTTCGTTTAATCGCAAAAAGGACGATGAATTAGACAGGAAAGACAGAACTTGGCAATGTACCCAGACTGGAATGGTTAGGTGAACCGAAACACGTCAGTCATCATCGATAGCTCTGTGCCTGTGCTTGGGACCAATGGGCAAGACAAAGCTTCGCTCTCTTTGACCTTGGCCGCGTGACAGTGTTGCAGGATCAGAGCGTCGCACTTGTGTAGGCATCGGCTCTGGCACACGTGAGAGGAAATGACAAGTTGAAATGGTATGAAGCATTGGCATTCGGTGCAGTCAGCGAGTATCACTGCTCAGGTCAATTCTGCTTGCTAGTTTGACCGCTGCTAAGCTATCTGTGATGTGGGACATAATTTCACGCGTGGCGTACGTGACACATCCCATCCTCTATCCGCAGTGTCACTTGACCCAAGTGGTCCAACGTGAGAAACGCACCAGAAGCAACACCGGGCGACATTCTCTCCTGAGTCCATCTTCCCGCCTGGCGCCTCCAGTCAGCGGATGGGATAACGATCCCACTTGAAGCGAGAGGGTGTAACGCTGGGATCCCAGGTCTCCGGCTTCTTTACGGACCTCTCGCGGCCGTGGTCGTCGGCATCATCGGCCTTTCTCGGAGTCTTGGACTCGGGCTGGGCGGCTGTTCTGGGATTCGTGGAACTCGTAGTGCGGGACTCGTTGCTTATGTCTGTGATGGTGGTGCTGTGCGAAGCTCCTGCTGTAGCAGTAACTGTTGCGGCGGCAGCCTCGAAGCTTTTCTCAAAGGTTAGCCGGCCGAACACAAGGAGTGCGTTTGGGGAGGGATCGATCAGTGGGGCGGCCTCACCCACGACCGCTGCGTCCATTCTCGAGAATGGGGTTGATGGAGGGACCGTTGCGGTCACCATCGTCTGGATTGAGTGTCGTTCCCTAAACGGCCGAATCAGTCGCCACGACGGAGCCAGAGACATCCCTGGAAGTGCCGTCTGCCGCTCTGTTGCTTTGTTGCATTTTGGCGCGTAGAGAATTCGCCTGGATTTGCACGTGGCGAGGGTAAGGGCTGGAGGCAATGTTTGGGGGAAAGGTATCCGAAGACGAGCGTTTACGCGCCGATTTTCACAAGCCGAGGCCGGGGGGAGGTTTGTTGGGGAAAAGGGTTTTCCGAGAGTATGCGACAGATGGAAGGAACTCGCCGGAAGTACCCCGCGCACGTGGCCACTAGACGTCCAGACCCGAGCCCAGGACGGGAAACGCCGTTGGCACAGCGGACCATGTTTCCGTGCGTCAATGATTGGCCAAGGTGCCGACGTCAAATGTCTCGTGCGACGCCTCTAGTACATAATGGGGCTAGATTGGTACAACCGGTCCTTTTCGGTATTCTTTTGGCAGGGAAAACTTAGAAACCAAGCACCGGAATGAAACCCAAGTACCGGATCTGAATCTGTGTCGCCTAGAAGGATTAGAATCCAAACGCTGGAACAGAATCCAAGTACCGGGTTGAGATTGGCCCCGAGAAAATCCTGCACCTGCCCTTCGCTATCGACCCATTTCTGGCCAATATCAGCTCATCCTGGGTTGCCTGCTGGGAAATCAGGTCCTCCAAAGTATCGTCCATCATTGGCGGTACTTCAGAGGCCCCCAACGCAATGTTGCCTTCTGTTCAGTCAGGAACCCAACGTCTTTAGGACAGGTATCTCTTACGCAACCAGAAGCCGTTGCAAGCCCGCACAAGCGTTGGCGGCAAGTTCATCGTCACCCTTGAGTCGGACATCTCGTCTCGCGACCTCGACTCCCACCTTACCTGGGTCGATGCCGTCCACAAGTACAGCCTCGGCCGACGCGATCGCCAGGCCAACACCGCCGGCGTCGACGAGAAGTACAAGACCAGCAAGCTCAACGACTACTCCGACCAGTTCGACGGGACCACCCGCTCACAGCACTCGTCCCTGGAATGCTTCGCGCCACGGCACCGTCCGCCCTTCAGGCCTGTCGGGTAAGCTTGTTTCGTTGACTGCGGTGATCGTGGTTCATCATTGTCGTTGCTCCATCCGGCCCCTTGTGCTGTTAAAGCAATATGCAAATGATGCGAGATCTTCAAGTCTTTCTTTTGCGAATCTTCTACTTGGTCGATCGTAGCTGCGGCCGGCGTTGAGCCTCCAGAGCATAATTGGTGTCCGTGCATCTGGGTACCCATGTAAGCGAGGGAGGGAGGGTATCTGTACTTGCGCAGGCAGATACCCCCCAATCAAGCTCCGCACAGTAATTGCCTCACTCCCCAGAGGTATTGCGTTCTGTTACGGACACCTACGAAGCCTCTCTTTGCCACGCTGTGCTGCCCGGCATCGTAACGCCCGCGCCAATACCGCCGCCGAGCAATCCGGAAGCGCGTCGATTATGGGTCGGAAGCCGAAATTAGGGCTCGAGACGTCGGCGCTGGTAAGATGACAATGAGGAGTACCTGCGGCTGCGATGGAGGCTGGCGGCTGCCCGGCAAGTAGAATCAAGGTCAGACTAGGTATGGGCTGGGTTCCTGGGCCGAGGCTGAGAGCGGTACCGATTCAAAGTCACCGCCGTCGATGTATCACTTTCGCCGTTATCACCGCCGCGTGTGCGAGTGCTTGGCTCGGGCAACTGTCATTACCAGCGCGGACAAAGCTTTCTTTGCAGTAACACAACTGGAAATTCGAGGTTTCCGTCAACGGAAACACCAAAGAGGAGTCTAGAAACGCTTCCAGAATACACGAAATTTCCGGACACCTCAGCATTCATAACAAGCCATCCAGTGACTCCGCTACCTGGGTCGGGCGTGGACACTTGCCTATGTGATACGAACAGCCCAGATATGCGAGGGATAACAACATTCTGCAAGTGAGAATCTGTTGCGATTGGCCACGACTTGGTCCTTTTTAATTCTCGTTGGAGGAAGCTTGACAGTTGCCTCGCCCGATAGTTGGTGTTCTAATCCTCAGGCACAGGACGGACTCGCCATCTCGCGAGGCAAGAAAGGATTGAGTCGGAGCTTGGATAGAGGACTTGAGTACCTCCTTTCCTGGAGAGTATCGGGAAGTGTGAGCACTGCAGTTACACCTCCGATCATTGCACATAAGACCCGACTAACACCAGTCCAGACGGTAGAACAAGCATGTCTTCGACTCTAAATTCCCCTTAGAAGGGGCGAGGAGTCCCCGTCTCCCGACTAACGAAGTGTCGCATTCTGTTACTTTTCTCGCGAGTAACTAGTCTTGTTGCTTCTATCTTCGGTATGAGGCTGATTTCGGGCGACTCCAGAGCTCGCCTCCAGGCGGCGTTGCGGTATTGAGAAATTCACGCGGCCTAGCAAAGTCTCATCTGTCATTATGACCGCATGCGAGCTGCCTAGTTAACACGCGGCACTATGGAGTATATTTTACTGGCCGGATTAGATCTTTTATTAGTACACTGGACGCTTGACCTCAAGCAGATTCACGTCCCGGCAACGTGATCAGAGTCCTCCGGCCAAATCATCCACTCAACTTCAACTTAACTCCTTCCTTCGATAGATTCTCCCCCAGCTGTTCGGAAGCCGCTGGGAGCTGCGCGTGTGCTGCTCCGGCGCCCGCCGCCAGGTGACTCTGGGCCCAACCTTGGGGCAGCGTTTTCTACATTCTAGAGATGAAATAGTCCTAACGGCGCTTCTAGTCGCACGCATCAGCTCGACTAAATACCTGAATCGAAGGTCTCGTTCATTCGACTCGCGATCATCACCTCGCCGACGCCATCGGCAGGCTCACAGCAAGGCGGCGTTTAATCGAGAACAAACAGGGACATGCTCACACCCATATCCGCCAACAACCATTGCACGTTCTTCAACATTCATCACCAGTGCAGCGCTGCCAGTAGCCCAAGCGATGGTGAAGCGGGGCTGCAAAGACTTTTTCACCAAGGCACTATAGGTATCTTGAGCCGCAGGATCTGCTACATACGACCATACCCATTGGAGAACTCGGGATCCCGTCCGCTCTCCCATAGATAAGCCAATGAGGGGAGTGTTTTCAGTCGGGTCGCCGATGACCAGCGAAGATTACGCCCTCCGTTTCTTGGCGGCGGAAACGGCCCCCGTAAGCAGTCCGTTTCCCTGCCTCCGCGTCCCGCCGTTTCGGCCTTGCTGACCGGCCGGCCGTCCATCGGTCATCCGCACAAATTCACAATTCTGCCCGCGCTCGCCCGTGCCTTTACGCATACGCCCATTTTCCCCTCGTCTCGAGAGGGCGTCGTTTTGCTTCATCTCGGCTGCGGAGGCATCAGGGGCTTCGAGTCTGCCAGGCATGCACCTCTTGAGGCCCGTCGCAACCGGCCGCGCCGCACCATCTGCCCTCATGGGCGTTATGGCCGTCTCTGGACGACATATTTAAAGGCCGCAGTCTGTTCTTTCTGCTACTTCCAGACTCAAGCTTCATTCATTCACTTTTCTTCGGCCCAGCGGGCAAACTCCCAGTCTTGTGATCGAGCCAACACGCCCCCTTTCCCACTTCAAGCACGCTCCCCGTTCGTTGGCACGGCATCTCGCATCGTCGGCGGAACCAGGGTTGTACACCAAGAAAGCGCCAGTCCAAATGGCCCCCCGACGCTTGAGAAGAGACGCCGCGTCCGACGAGGTGCAAACGAAGAGGCAGGAAGAAGCCAAGCGGCGCCTGCAAGAAAAACTGGACGCGCAGGCATCCGGCGCCGTTACGAGGAACCGTGCCCTTGCTCCGAAATCCCGGAAGTCCCGAGACGCGTTATGGGAAGCCTCGGTCTCGTAAGTCATACCGCGCCGGCAAGCTTTGCTATCGAGAAGGTGGTGAGCTGACCGTTCGGGGGAACAATTGGGTTGCACAGGTACTTCCGCGACGTTGCCTGCAGAGACCACAAACAGGTCTGGCTCGGTCTTTGTCTGGACGAGCCCGAAGCCGAGACCATATGCAAAGACTTCCTGGAGTACTATCTACTGAGCTCAGAAGACCGTCGTTTGGTACTCGGGCCCCAGGAGTCGGAGGAGAAGCTGTCCATCACTTGCGTCAACACGATCGAGTCGGTCTGGAAGTCCCTCGTCGCGGAGGCGGACGATCGAATTCTGTACAACATGAGACTCGAGGATCCTCGCAACAAGAGACGGTGGATGCTGTGCCTGCCAAACCAGGAGAAGGACACCATGGGCATGTTCCCTTCGTCTCGCATACGTCGAGTGAGTAGCAGGCTCAGAAGACCCTTCTGAGATTCAGAGGAAGGCTGATCTTGGAGACTGTAGTGGATACTGGACGACCTCGCGCCACGATACGATCTCAGTTTCGAGCAGACCTTTGTCAAGCGCGAGGCGACTGCCGAGGTCCTTCTGCAGTTGCTCGTCGGGCTGTGGGAGCAGGCTCCCCTCATCCCTTGCGCGCCGGGAACGAGGTTTTCCTTCGACTGGGCTCTGACCCTGTTGGGCGTCAGCGGCTTCAGGGTCTGTGAAGTGATGGACATACCCTACAGCCGAGTGGAGTTGGGCATGGTGAGAGACCCGTCCGACCCGACGAAGGCCGTTCCGGTGGCAACCATCCACCTTGAACACCAGAAGCAGGAGACGAATGCGGTCAAAGGAGCACAAAACCACAAGTGAGTTGTCGTCCTGCTGGCTGTCGCTACCTCGTCTGACGGAAGGCCCTGCCAGACTTCAATTCCAGGTAACTACGGTGCCCTGCCGCGTGGTCTGTCTCACTCGCAAGATCATCGCTCGTGCGCTGAGCGACGACGCATTCGAAGCAGGCTTCGCGTCGTACGACGAATTACTCCGGCGTCCGATTCTAGAGAACGTGGGTTACGTGCCGCTGAAGTGGAAGGCCGAGTTTGCCGACAGAGTAATGTTCCCCATCAAGTACTCCACATTTTGGTCATTGTGGAGGCAGGTGCAGACGGCCCTGGGGATGCGGGAACACATCAGGGTTCACTCTATACGCGTAGGCGCGGGTAGCCGGTTGCACGGTAGGCCGAAGATATCACAGATTGCGGCACACGCGCGACTCGATTTCTAACGCTTTCTTAGGAGTGTTTGAGCCGGCTTTCCGGAACTACATTTTGGGAAACACATCTGCCGTCTACGAGAAGAGCTACATCCCGCAACAGATCAGTGGGAAGGACCTGATGAAGGCAGCATGGGCAGCTCTGGCGGGAACCGACGAAATCACGCCCCAACTTCGTCACGCAACATTCACAAGGGACGAGAATGCGCCGATGCACCCGACCGCCGAAGACTACGACAACATCGAAAGCCGCAAAGACATCACCGCTCTGCGCAGGGAGGTCGAGGAGATGAAGGCAGAGCACGGCCCAGGAAGCGAAGAGGCGCGAAAGGCGAAGCTCCGGTTGGAAGCCGACATCACCGCGCTGCGCAAGCTGGCGGTAACTGTGCGGCGGGAGAAGTACTTCGCAGAAGCTGACCGGCTGCGATCGCTCGGCGTGCCGACCGTCTCGCTTCGAACCGGCGCCGGGTCGAAGCGCACCGCGAGCCGGTACAGTCGCAGTGTGCCCGACGCAGTGCGCATCGGTCGGCTCATGCAGGAAAGCGAACGGCAAGACGAAGAGTTCGAAACCGAGTACTTTGAATCCTTCACCGCCTTCCTCCACAACATCCACTCGCGCGGCGCGAGTGTGTCCGCGGACGACCTCGACGACGGACCAAAGAACGACAAGCCAGAGTGCCTCCTATGCGGGCTTCCTTGCGCCCACCGATCCAGTCTCACCAGGCATGTTGGCAGGGCCCATGGAAAAACCTTCGACAAGCCTTTCCACTGCCCCGAATGTTCCCGGCAGCGCCTGAAGCCCGTGCTCATCACGGGGAAATCCCACTGGAGCAACCACGTGGCCAAGCAGCATGGCAGGGCAAACGCGCCGAACGTCCCCTCGAGAGTTAAAGGGCCCATCCGGTGTTTGATATGTAACTTTTCCGTCTCAGGGCCCACGAACCTGCGGAAACATGTTCGAGACTTGCACGTACCCCTAGGGCTTTTCGATCAACCCTTCAATTGTCCCGAATGCCTGAGGCTGGGTGAGGGGCAAGCCGTCATCAGCAACCTGCAAGGATGGAGGGATCACGTCGGGCTATACCACTATAACGACGACGTCCCGCCCGAACAGAGGCCGACAGTTGCGTGTCTTATGTGCGACAAGACGTGCGCAATCGGGGCGACGATGACGAAGCATTTCGTCACGCAACATGTGCACAAGGAGGGCATTTTCAGATCGGACTTTGAATGCTGGACTTGCTCTCGGGCGAAGTTGAACCAACACCGCCTCAAAATCAAGAGCCAGGGCGACTGGTACTGCCACGTCGCAACTCATCACATGGATGAGCGGCCACAGAAGGATCCCTGGATCCGCGTGGAGGTTGGCTCTGTGCGTGGTGAGGACTGCGTCAACGATAGGAAGCGCTTGAGAGAAGGGCTGGAGGAAGCTTGTCTTGAGGACGCAGAGCATATGGGCCCGTCCAAGAGGCGGATCACAGGTCCATGCACTTCAGCGGATGATGGGTGTCCAGCGGTCGTTCTCGGCGAGGATACGTTGTTGATAGACCCGCAGCTTTTCGAGTAGATGTCACTGTAAGCAAGGGGTGTGCATGTAGTAAAGCGTGGGAGTAATCTGGGATCGCTCTCTTGCGTTTACAACCATAATACGTACAAACATCCCATTTGCTTGGATTTAGAACTGTCGATTGCCTACTGTGTTTCGGTGCCCAGAATGAACAAGAGTCTTTCATATCAAACTTGGCTCCGGTGTATGTAGCAGGTTGGATGAATCATCTCCGAGCTCAGACTCGGACCAAAGCTGCCCTTCGTTTCGACGCCGATACATCCACAGGGCGTTAGCGGAATTTTAGATGCAACGGAACGGCAGCGTAAGCAGCCGAGCACGGGCTAGAAATTTTGGCTGACACCGTTCCTCCTTGGTGATGTTGTGGAGCGATGCGGGGACCATGCTCACCTCGTTTCCGGTATAAGATAGCCAGCGCCCCATTGCTTCCGCGCTAAAGGACTTTGGAAGAAAGCGTGTCGTACTTCGGACGATCAATATGGCCACAGCAAAACACAACGCTGAACCACGCAATGTCAGGACTGAGGATCCAACTATGCAGTTTCCCGCCCCAGTGCCCCACCGAGAAAGAGAGGATTCAAACAAGAAGCAAAGATTGCGGAAGAACAGGCTCGAGAAGCTCCGCCGACGGAAGAGGAGCATCGTGCAAAGACTTGACGGCTTCTACGGGGATTTCCATGCCGAGTTTGACGTGGCGATACACATGATAATGCGTTGTTCTGGGAAATACCTTGTCTATGATACGTCGGCGGACGACGCCAGATGGAGGTCGGCCGAATATTTGGTATGTCAGGGGACGAACGCCCTGAGAGTGCCTATTGACGAGATTCCAGGACAGCGCATTTCCCTTGCCGCTGGTCCTAGCTCCAGGGGACCAGCTGCGCGGCAAGTAACTACGTCGGTAGCCGGCAGCGAGCCGATCGGCCGCAGTTTAGTAAGAACGTTTGTAGAACAGTAGACGCGTATAAGACTATGTTGGGTGCTTATCATCGTGTGTAATGTCGATGTAAACGTTGGCCGCTGTAGTTTACCGCTAGTAAACGTGCGACGATACCATGACTGCGGGTCGCCCGAACGCTGGGGCCGGCCTCGGCTTCAGCACATGGGGTAAGCCCTGGATTGGGGGGCTCCGATGCCGGCTCCCAGCACTTTGACCTGGGACATGGTAGGGTATGCGAGGTAGAGGTTCCCGTAGCTGGGACAAAAACTGTTAACGCTGGGGAGTTTTACGTTGCCATAGGTACTCGGCCCTGTAGTCGGTGTGGCAATGCAGCATTCAATAATGAGCAAAGACTCGCGCTTATTGTGTTAAGCGAGAAAGCCTAGTGACCAGTCGCGGTCAAGTGCCAGGCCTCTTTCGTGCTCTGCACATGCAGTAGCTTTCATGCTGGCAGCGATGCCGCTGCGCGATCGTATAGGTGCGGTTGACAGGTAGACGGGAGGGAGTGTGACTTCTGTGACCGTGAAGGGAGAGAAGTGGACGCAGGCCGGTGTTCTGCGTATGGCTTGACAAAGCCCGATAACCAGTGAGCGCGAAAATGGCGAGACAACGTTCGGCTGGCTGCTCCGTCGTTTTTCCTTGGAGGCCATCGCTGGCCGCCTGCAGGTGGCTCATGTTCGGCTCATGTTCGGCTCAGGGTCGGCTCAGGCTACTCAGATAGGCTCAGGTAGTGCTCAGGTACCGCTCAGGCACTGCTCAGGTGCGCTCAGGGACGGCTCAGAGCTGCTTGAATACGGCTCTGGTGCAACGCAGCGTCCCCCTCAGGACCCGTTAGCCACCCAATCCCACTGCCACTTAACTACTCGGCCGCCCCCGTTCCGTACTACAATGATGCGGTCGCGACTTACCAGTCCGCCATGCGTAGCAGGAGTAGTGGAGGCCATGTCTTCGTGTCCGTCTTGGCGGTTCACTTCCGTAATACTAGCGGTAATTGTGACGATGTCAAGCTCAATGCTTTCGCAGTCATGATGCACGAACGATCTCCCCAATAACCGTGGCTGAAGTGGAAGCATTACCACAATTCTAGGCAAACCATGGACCAGACGTCGATGGGATTGGCCCATGAAGTCCTTAGCAACACCCAGCAGCCAATTGAAGTTTACAAGACGTTTGTCGTAAAGCTGACGCCACAATGCAGTTACGCGTTCCTAAGTCTACTCGAACGACAGCATTTACATGTAGAAGTCGCGCGCAAGCCATGATGTCTGTCTACGC